>VSMD01140376.1:0-57892 GCA_008750895.1 Mirza zaza | reverse complement strand
CTTGCTCAGGCTGGTCTCGAACTCCTGAGCTCAAACGATCCGCCCACCTCGGCCTCCCAGAGAGCTAGGATTACAGGCTTGAGCCACCGCGCCCGGCCTCTGGGCCACAAATATTAAATTCATCTCGGCATTTCCTCCAATGACACCCACAATTATAGAAAGTTGGAGTTGGAAAGGACTGTGGCATTCATCTAATCCTTCTTCACTTCAGAAGGGGAAACTAAGGTCCAGAGAGATGGGGTGCCTTTGTAAATCCCACAGAGATCCAGCACTGGGCCAGTCCCCTTCTCCTGAAGCACAAAACATCACTTCTCTCAAACACAGCCATCTCTGGAGGGACTTAGGGAAGGGGAGGCTGTAAGGGGGGGGCCTCCTCCCTGCTCCCTGCCTTTGACACTGTCCTGTGGATCTGGACTGTCCCCTCCTCCCCTAAAGTCTCAATAGGGAGATATTACAACAATCAGCAGTCCTAACATTTTGCCACATTTGTGTTGAGAGCAAACATTACAGACATGGTTGAAATCCCAGTGTTTCCCTTGGATACCCTCGGGCCATTCTTTCCTAGGTTTAATTCATTTAAAGGGAGAGTTGGTGCCTCCCAACTCAGCACTTCTGCGTGGGTTGGCAGGGTCAGGCTAGACAGAGCACCTGGATGGGTGTCCTGCCTTTGTCACTTACCAGCTGTATGGCCTTACCTAAATTGTTTCATCTCTCTAAGGCCTCGGTTTCCCCATCTTTAAATTGGGGCTAATAATACCTATCAATCTGGGCTGCATTGAGGATAATAGATGAGGACGTCTTAGACAACGGTAACATGGGCAACCTCTGGCTGCTCTGAGGCGGGAAGTATGCCTTGCTCAGTTCGGACGTGGACGGAAGAGCAGGATGACCTCCACTGGGAGGCACCAACCCAAGGGCACTGTTGCTCTGCGCTGCGTTTTTTACCTCAATTTTACATGGCTGAGTGGATTGCACGCTGGCTGTGAGTGAGACGGATGGATCTTTTAGTTTTCAATTAGCAAATGCCTCGCTCTTTAAACAAGCGGCACAGCAAACAGATGCACTGAGTGATTGATGACAGGGACCATCTGCAGCCGCCGAGTGGCGGCTGCACCAGAGGCTCCTGGCTCCTGGGCTGCCAGGGCCCTCTGGAGGTCGTTTGGTGCCTCCCCTGCCTCCCGGCAGAACTGTGCCCAGTCCAAGTAGTGCTGGCAGGGGCAGGGTGCACCTTTTCCTTATAGCTTTCCTGGAAAAGAGTCTACAACAGCCTCCTTGAATTTCTCATCTGTTTGTGCAGAGCTGTGGAATCAGGAAGTTCTGTCTGAGGCACTACCTAAATCTTTAGTTTATTTCTACCTTTTTCATTGTTAAAAATAATAAGCAAATGGAAAATAATGGGTATCAGGGGTTGTCTTAGTCTGTTTGGGCTACCATAACAAGATATCATAAGCTGGGCAACTTATAAATGACAGACATTTATTTCTCACAGTTCTGGAGCTGGGAAGTCCAAGATCAAGGCGCTGGCAGATTTGGTGTCTGATGAGGTCCAGCTTTCTGATTCATAGATGGTGCTTTCTTGCTGTGTCCTCACATGGTGTAAGGGACACATGAGCTCCCTCAAAGCACCAATGCCATTCATGAGGGCTCCATACTCTGATCTAATCACCTCCCAAAGGCCTCACTTTCTAATGTCATAACCTTGAGGCTTAGGATTTCAACACTAGAATTTTGAGGGGGACACAGACATTCAGACCATGGCAGGGATAGGAAATAGGGTGGGGTCCGGTGGGGGGTTTGTTGGCCCACTGTAATGAGGAAATAGAGGATAGGGAGAATTAGAACTTCCTCCTGTGCTCCAAGAACTACCCTCTAAGGTGGAAAACGAGGGCTGGCCGGGGCCTGGAAAGGAGGGCCCTTCCTTGGTCTCCATCTAATGCTGATGCACCCCCAGAGAGACACAGACTGTCACAGCCCCTTCTGAAAATCACCCTACAGAAAATAAGAGAAATGCCCTCCCCTGAGGAGTTAGGTCACAGAGCCAGGTAAGGTCAGCTGCAACATTGGAGTCACATAGGACTTTGTTCACATCGAAACTCCACAACCCTGGGAAGTTCTGAACATCTCTGAGGCTGTTTCGTACATTGTGAAATGGTAATAGAGAGCTGCATCACAACGCTGTTGTGACGATGACGCAGGAATGACAACTGACACGTATTGGTGCTCAGTGGGTTTTCCCCTCTTATAGCAAACCTCCACTGCAGAGTACCGAAGGACAGGCAAACACCCTCCGTGTGGGGTTCTGACTCTCCATTTCTTAACCTACTTTGCAGATGAAATCTGGGCCCCTATTTTCACACTCTGGGAATTTTTCTTTGCTCATTCTCCTCTGTCTTTTGTCATTTTGTTTGCGTCCCATTTGCAAATGACTCTGGGAGCATGACGGGGCAATCCATCCAGGCCAGAGGAGGTGTGGGGCAAAAAGAAAATGAGTTCATCTTTTTGTACTTTATTATGTCTCTTAAAGTGCAGAAAGCCTAAGACAAGTGCAGAATTCTTGGTTACTGTCATTGCTGAGAGAGCCACAGCTTCATGCCGGAATAATCTAGTGAAGGAACGGAAGGGTAAGCTGGCAGTCCCCAGGGAAGGTTGCAAAGGAGGAGATCTTTTTAAAAGGACAGAAGTTTAGGGCACTTGCTGACCAAGGCAGGAGAGCAGACAGTTGCCTGAGAGTTTTGACATCTGCGTGTGTAATTCGCCCTTGGAGAATGATTTCCTCACTGGTAGACTCCAGTGGGCTTCTCCACCTCAGTGTGAAAGGGACATTTGTTCGTTGCTGCCTCCTGTTTCAAAACAATAAAGAATACAGGTGTGACCCACTTTAAGAAATTCTGTTATACAATTCCTTAGAGTTATAAAACAGATAAATTAGAGTGCAATTGTCCATATTAGTAATGTAATTGCTTGATGGGAAGAGGTCATAAAATATACACTGCATTTGCAAACCCATGTTCATAGCTGCATTATTCACAATAACCAAAAGGTAGGAACAACCCAAGTGTCCATCAACATGATAAACAAACTGTGGTATATACATACAGTGGAATATTATCTGACCTTAAAAAGGAGGAAAATTCTCACACATGCTACCACACGGAACCTTGAAGACATAATGCCAAGTAAAATATGCTGATCACAAAAGGGCAAATACTGTATAATTCTACTTACATGAGGTACCTAGAGAAGTCAAACCCTAGAGACAGAGAGTGGAGTTGTGGTTGGCAAAGGCTGGGGACAGGGGTGAAGGGGGACTTATTTAGTGGATACGGGGTTTCAGTTTGGGAAGATGGAAAAAGTTCTGGAGATCAAAGGTGGTGATAGTTGTGCAACAATGTGAATGTACTTAATGCTATGAAGCTATGCATTTAAAATGCCTAAAATAGTAAATTATATGTTATATATCTTTTACCACAATAAAAAAATATATACTTTGTGTTTCAGTGGACAATTGTCAATATATATGAAAACAAAATAAAAAGTCTTGGAAATTACCAGGTAAATAGATGAGAAAGTGACTGAATTTAGAAGATATTCAATTCCTATATGACATCTGAAGTTGTATTTAGGGAAGTACAATCAGTACTGCCTTGGAGTTCTTCAGCTCCTTCTATAGATAATAAAGCACTTTCTCATCTTTGATCTCGTTTGCCTTCCAATAGCCTTGTGATGTCAAGATTGTCATTCATCTGGGGAGAACATTGGAAAGGTTATGCAAGGTCTTTCCCTTCCAGAGGCTGGGAGCCAGCAATGAAACTAGGGAGATAGATTTCAGGTAGTCTGTAAATGCAAGGACCATTCAACCACTCAGGTGCTGAATGGAGTTGTGCAGTTCAAAGGAAGCTCTCTATTGTGAAGAGAAGCCCAATCTCAGCTGTCTTTATGAGGGTGAGCAAATAAGGAGCAGAGGTATTTTTAGTCTATAAACTCACCAGCAGCATTTGGGATTCTTTTCCTTGAAACCTGTTCCTCTGCTTGGGTTCTCCAGCTGCAAGGACCACAGCATCCGGCTGCTCACGCCCTCCCTTCCTCCAGCACCATCAGGGAAGATGCATGTGGGAGACAAACATTCTGGCAGTTTAAGCAGAAAAGGAATTCATTGAAAATATTGTAGTGGCTCACAGAATCACAGAGGAGATTAGAGAACCAAGCTTGTAAGACAGGCAGGAACAAAAACACCAGACATAATAGGTTTTCAACCAAAATCAAGGCGGAGCAGCAGTCCGTCAAGAACTCACTATTGTAGGTAGCTAAGTGCGGGGTACCAATTGGCATCTCTACAACTACTGACATCAGAGATTGGCATCCCCCGCCCCCCGGGGCCCTGTTATGCTCTTTCTGGAAACCGAAAGTTGTGGCTACTTGAGCTACCTCTAGAGAGGACTCTCCACCGTGCCTGCTTCTCTGAGTCACACAGCTCCTGGGTTGGAACCAGGGGCAGCTGCCTCTCATTGATTGAGCTGGGTCATGAGCCATACCCTCCTGTGGGCTGAGGGCTCATCCTGTCACCAAGGACCACTCGGTGAGGGGTTCTCCAGAGCAGGAAGGGGCAAAGACTGAAAAGCCAAACAAGACAGCAACCACAGACCAGATCCAAAGGGAAAACAAATCCCCGGGTCTGCCCATTCCACTTTCTGAATGCCACACCGACCCCCCCCCCAACTCTGTCACTCCACTGCCACCTGCCACTCCAAGCCAGAGCATTGTCCTCCCTCGTGTACATTATTACAAAGCCTTCTACTGTTCTCTCCCCACTCCGGCCCGTTTACATGCTGCGTAAGAACACTGCCGGGAAAACATAAATCTGATCGTGTCACCCAACTTAAAACCCTTCAAAGTCTTTCTTGTCACCTTCGGGATAAATTCTAATCTTGCTAAAATGGATTAAAAGTTCCCCACATCTGTCCCTGCCTCTCTCCAGCCTCATTGCTGGTACCTTCCCCTCTGAGCGTGTGAATCGATGAATGAATCAAAGAGTTCCGGAAGGGGTTGCAGGGATGGTCTACTCTAGAGTTTCTCAAATGTCAGTCCTTGGGTTGGATCCATAGAAACCCCTGGGAAACTAAGAGAAAAATGCAGATTTGGAGGCCCAATGCCAGATCTATTAGATCATAATTTAGGGGGTGGGGGCGAGGGTTCTGTATTTCAGAAACACCAACCAGTACACTGAGCACCAGCCAGGGGGCAAGCACGAATCTAATCCACAACCTTCATTTTGCACAAGTGGGAGCTGACCCCCGGAGAGGTTAAATACTCAATTGAGTATTTAACATGAATCTAGCTCAGTGTTGTAATGAAGCAAAACTTGGAGCAAAGTTAGTCTGACACATTTAGTGCTATACATAATCATTATTGTGCCACATGGTAATTAGGCATAAATAGTGGGTAAGCTATTCCAAGGGAGGATTATTATTAGAGTTATAGAAACCAAGTATTTGGGGGGTCAAACTAGGGAGGAAGGAAAGGAGCCATCAGGAGAGTTTGGGGTGCTGCTCCGAGGCCCCATAGAAGCCCCCAGGTCTGTCACCTGTGCTCCAACAGAGCTGATGACAGGTGGCTCTGCCCAGGGAACCGAGTCAGGTGGGAGCTGGGTTGCTGGGATGTGGTTCAAGGCAAGTCCTCAGACAAGACTGAGGAAAGACAAGACAGCATCTGGCCACTTTCTCAGTGCCGCAGGGGCTGTACTAGGTGCGTGTCCAGAGAGAAAGGACAAAAACTCAGTGTGAGCTTCAAGGCCTTCCCCTGCAGGAACAGAGTGAGGGGCAGGAGTTAAAGGAATCCCTTTCTCTGCCTACTTTCAGCAGAAGCATCGTCCTCACACGTAGAAAATGATGTTGTTTTCTGGACACGTGTTCGAGGTCCACCTCCAGGCCTTTGCCCACACCGTTCCCTTTGTCTGAAATGCCTGGCAACTCTCTTCCCCATGTCTGTCCAATTCCTATTGGTCTTTAAGGTCCTACTCACATAGTTGGATTCCATAAGGCCTTTCCTCATCTCCCACACCCCAATCCTAAGAAAGCCTGTGACACTGACTATGTTGTCATTTTTGTGCTTGTCCTGCTCCTGGACTAAAGGGCGAGACACCCCCCCCACCCCACCCCCCGCTCACCTGCATCCCTCCACGTTCCCCCTTACAGAACCGGCACAGGATAGACTCTGAACAAGTGCTGGTTAAAAGAAACTTCTCCAATTAGTAACTCATTTGGCCTAATGAGCAATCACCCCTGGGAGTTTAAGGGTGACTTGTCTGTTATACACGCCTTAGCAAGGGTTGGTTTTTGGAGACTGCTTTCCGACTTCCTAGCTGAGAGGCGCTGGGGATGTGAGAGTTTTGATGGGGTAGGGTGGAGAAGATTGCAGGGATGGGAGGAGAGGTCATTTTGCTCAGCATCAGACAGAAGGGGCTTTTGAAAGGAGATGGACGTTGCTAGATGGCTTGTGGACAAAGGAAGGAAGAGAAAGAGAGAGGAGGTGGGAGGCAGCAGAGAAAGAGAGGGGAGTGGAAGAGAGGGATGGGACAAAAGCCATAACTGGCCCTCTTTGTACTGTGACATGCTCTTGCTTTGGTCATTGCCCCTGTCACCTTCAGAGATAGGATAGGCAGGAGCCAGCCCTCCAGTTGCAATGCCCTGACTGAGCTCCTGGTCCTTGTGGCTTCAAGCAAGGAGTACAGAAGTCCCGGAGCAGAAACGTCCTTGCCCACATTCCTAACCTCCTCTCAGAGCCAGGGGACTGGATTTCTCATCTGTTTCACCTCCCCTTGATCTACTTTTTAAAGTTTTTGTGACGATCATGTGTGACCCTTCCCGTAGGAGCACCTTGAGAAGGAGGAATGCCTGGCCCATAGGAAGTGCTCCGTGGCTGGGCTGGGCTGGGCTGTCTTCAGTGACGTGCTCCGCCTCTCAGGCAGGTGACTTTGTAGGAACTGTGAAGTGACCTCGCCTGCTTCCACAGGCATGCCCTTCACCCCCGTGACTCTCATGGGGGACACATGAGGCTCCCCAGCTAGGTGGATGCCCATCCTTCCTCATCCTTCCCCAGCAGTGCCCAGCAAGCCTTCCCAGAGGGCCCTGGCTGACTGCTCGCCACTCAGGTGGGAAACCTGACAACTACCTGGGTTTCCCTGAGCCCATCAGATAATTCTGCAATTACCTGTTAGAGGATTATAATTGCTTAACTGTCCTGAGTTTAAGCAAATGGTAGATTCGCAAAACTCACACTGGGAAGTGTAGGTCTAACTGAGCAGTGGTCATATTCTGGATTTAAGCCCATTGCCAGGGAGAAAAGCCCCTGTGCTGGACGTCTTGGATTTGCCCTTCTAGGTCTTCCTTCTGTCCTTCCCCACCCTGCTCAACCCTGGGAGCTGGTGGGGATGGATGAATCAAGGCCCCTTTGGCCTCTGCCTTCCTGGGCATTGGGCTAAACCACTGGAAGGGAATCAGGAGGGAAGAGAATGAGGTTGGGGTCAGTCCCCAGATCACTCCTGGGAGTTGGGGCACTGCACATCTGTAAGTCACATGTGACAGCTCCTGTGTGCTCCCTCTCACTCACTTTCCCTCTCTCTGTCTCTCTCCCCCTCCACATCTCCCTTCCTCTTGGTAACTGCTCTATCCTTGGCCCCATCAAGTGGCAATGGAGCCCCACTGTCACTAGTCCTGGGAGGCTACCTTGTCCCTTCTGTTTTTCTGACATTCTGCCTACATACTTGTAGTGGCCTTTTTGGTTTCTTGTGTACTAAACTCTTCCCCATTGATCCTATTTGAGCATGCCACGTGTCTCTGCCATCTGCAGGGACCCTGACTAGTCAAGCACCCAAAGTAGAAGTCCAGGCATCAGGGTAGGGACTGCTGAGAGCAAGGTGCAGTACATGACCACAGTCACAGTAGGAATGAGAGCCAAGGTCAAGACCCCACAGGACCAAACAAAGCTATAGGGGCTGGGATGCTGAGCAGAATAAAAAGCAGTTCAAGTTCATTCCAGTGAGTAGCTTGAAGGCAGTAGTAGAATTTGGCTTTATTTTCACCTGTCCACCAGCCCATGCTGCTTCCTATTTGGAGAGATTCCCCCATTGCGAGCACCTCTGGCGGGTCTCACTGCCTTGCTCACCACTCCATGGGCTGGTGGAGGGTCTTTCCTCTCCCCACTCCCTGGCAGGGAGGGCATGAGCAGGTGGCTGGGCTGAGCCAACAGGGTGCTCTCAGCTCCTGAGCTGGCGACTCTGCAGTGAAAGAGCCTAGGAGTCCCTCACGCAATGGCCAGGGTGGCTATAGGTTGCCTTGGACAGGCTGCCCCTGCTGAGCGACACTTGTGCCTCCTTCCTCTCACCACAGCTGCCTTGATGACTGCCTGTCTTCAAGTCTAGGTCTTTGTTCTGTGAGCCCACTATGCCTTCTACTCCATCTCCACACCTGTGTAAGCAAGCCATGATCAGTTTCTGTTGCCTACAACCAAGGACCCTGGCACATACCGAGCTCCCTGAAAGGGCTCAGAGGGAATGCCCCGGACCAACCTGAGATTGGCCTCCAAGGGGCTCTTCAGGTTGCAAGACCAGCCCAGCTGACCTGCAGCCTACGGCTCTGAATCTCTTGGCATGTGCCAGGTGACTCCCCCCAGCTTACTTTCCCTGCTACATTAACCTCCCAAGCCCAACTGTGTTGCGATGTAACAACCACCTGTCCGGCCCTCTCAGAATACAGGGTCTTGGTGGGAATTGGGTGGACACTCTGGAGGCCTGGGGCCATTCAATTTTGGCCTGAGCACTGGTCAGGGACAGGCCTTGCCAAGTAGAGAGGGATAAGACTCAGATCAGGCACGCAGTTGACAGACAGCAAAAGGTTTCCTACCTAACAGCTGTAGGATATTATTTAGAGCTCTTGTATGTGGGAAAGTCTCTTTCTATCACTGACTACTATGCAAAGTGAAGTTTAAGAAAATGCTGTCAGGCCGGGCATGCCTGCTCACGCCTGTAATCCTAGCACTCTGGGAGGCTGAGGCTTGAGGATTGCTCAAGGTCAGGAGTTTGAAACCAGCCTGAGCAAGAGTGAGACCCTGTCTCTACTAAAAATAGAAAGAAATTAATTGGCCAACTAAATATATATAGAGAAATTGGCCAAAAAATATATATGTAGAAAACATTATCCGGGCATGGTGGCACATGCCTGTAGTTCCAGCAAGTCAGGAGGCTGAGGCAGAAGGATTGCTTGAGTCCAGGAGTTTGAGGTTGCTGTGAGCTAGGCTGATGCCATGGCACTCTAGCCTGGGCAACAGAGTGAGACTCTGTCTCAAAAAAAAAAAAGAAAGAAAGAAAAAGAAAAGAAAATGCTGTCAAATAGCACCTGGTCCCTGTACCTAGACCCCTAAATGCAGATACAGACTGGAGTTGACCTGGGTAGGTTTGTGCTGCCTGCTTCCAGGTTCTGCTCCCCTTCCCTCTCCATACATGGGGCCATCAGACCCTACCTTGACTCAGCTCCCACTCTCTGGTCCCCAGGACCAACCCGACTAGCAGAGGAGAAAGTCATGGAGTCTCAAGCCTGATCGCTGCTCACAGGCCAGGCCTTGCCCTTGTGGAGCTTCCCATCTGGAGAAAGACAGGCCAGCTGCACAGCTACATGCCGCCTGCAATAGAAGCTGTTCTTATCCTGCTGGGATAGCCTGGGGCAGCCAGTGCACAAGGTGCTCTGACTTGAAAAGTCCCTTCTCAACCAAGGCAATTGGGATTAGCTGGACCAATTATGTTTCCTCTATTGGGAATTCAAACTATGGGAGAATCGCTCAGTGGGTGCTGGGAGCAGAAGCCGACGCAGAGTGAAGTCAGGAGAAGGCTGAACCACGAGCGACCCTGAGTAAGTGACATTCATGAGTAAACCATATGCCAAAGACACGCGCAGGGCGAGGGCACTGGTCTGTAGCCTGTAAAACAGAGGAGCGCAGAGCAGCAGACATGCCGCGGAGAAAGCACTGCAGTGAAGACGAAAACAGTGGAGGGTGACAATCTGTCATGACCCCTGGAGCTACTCGGATTTTTCCCAGTCTTCCAGTTCTGCTCTCTGCAAAATCCAATCGAATTTTGGTTCCTGTTTTTTTTTTTTTTTTTTTTTTTGAGTCAGGATCTCACTCTGTCTCCCACTCGGCATTTTATGGTTTTCAATATAAAAGTCCTGTACATGTTTCTAGATTTATATACAAGAATTTCATTTTGTGATCAACTATAAATGGTGTTGTATTTTTAATTTCAGTATCCACATGTTCATTGGTTATATATACTAATGTAATTCTTTTTATTTTTGAGATAGAGTCTCACTCTATTGCCCCAGGTAGAGTGGTGTCAGCCTAGCTCACTGTAACCTCAACCTCCTGGGCTCAAGCAATCCTCCTGCCTCAGCCTCCCAAGTAGCTGGGACTACAGGTGCACATCATGATGCTTGGCTAATTTTTCTATTTTTGGTAGAGAGAGGGTCTCACTCTTGCTCAGGCTGGTCTTGAACTCCTGAGCTCATGCAATCCTCCTGCCTTGGCCGGCCAGAGTGCTAGAATTACAGGTATGAGTAATCGCATCCAGCCGGTTCCTCTTCATCTTAAAGGCCTGGTTGTTAGATCCTCCCCAGAACCTTTGAGGCCTGGCCATGAGGTTGAGATGTCTAATTACCTTATTTCCATTTTTGTCTTTACAACACTCCTTTCCTCCTCCCCAAGTACACACACATACATGCTTACTAGAGGTGGCCCAAGAAAGCCTCCATCCTTAATACCAAAAAAGCCTAACACACCCACCCTAAACTGGACCTACTTCTGAACAGTGGTTTCCTTCTTTCTCCTTAAGACTCAGGCCCACCCCTGGTGCCCAGACCTGGTGCTCTGAGCTGTGGCCCCTGACTCGCTAACTCTCCCATTAAGGGCTCTTTCTACACCTCCCCCACCCCCATCAACTCAAAAGTCAAGACCTGGAAGGCGTACATGAGATGGCAGGACACTGGAACTCAAGAGGGACACGCAGAGGTCTACTTAATCTGATAGAAGGAGATTTAGATCCAAGGTAGAAGACGCGGAGGTCTATTGGCAACTGCTCTCCTGATTACCTTCCCTCCGCGCCACTGAGGTGTCCTTTCTCTGGCTTCTCTGGCTCCTCTCTCTTCTTATTGCCCCCAGGACGGTCCGTGTCCTCGAGACTGTCAGCATCAGGCCATTCGGAGTACCCCAGCTTCCTTCTTTGGTGTGAGCAGTTTCCTTCTCCCCTTAGATCCATAAAGAAGTTGGTATTTTGCAATGTTAAAAAACTAAAAGAAAACCAAATACAGCCCAAATGGAAAATAATGAAAAGGCCAAGCAAGACACGTCCTGTTTGTCTAGCACACATTCATTATCCAGGGCTCCTGAAGCCTCAGCTCCAGCGGCCTCGCCTGGCTCAGGTTGGCTGGTAGTGATTTGGGTCTGTGCCCAGGTTGGGCCTGGCCCAGGGATTCTCGGTCCCCACCAGAACTGGCTTCCTTGCCCCTCTGTTCTGTGGGCCTCGCTCCGCACCTGGCTGGGCTGCTGTCCAGCACCTTGGCCACTCTGGCTGCTGCTGGTCCTGGCCCATGGACCTCCAAACTCTCCAGGCATTCCCTGGGATCCAGGCTAGTGTGCTGCTGCCTTTCCCCACCTGAGAGGTCTCTAAGCCGGCGAGAAACCTGCCCTTGGCCCTGACCCAAGTCTGAACGCACCGACCGCCATAGTGAAAGGAGGAAGCAAGACCTTCCCCGGGCGTGACTCTGCTGCAGGCCGGGGTTCGCACATTGGCAGATATTCCCCCGCTGGAAACTCACAGCTCTGCAGCTCTCACAGATGGTGAAGCGGGCTCTGGGGATTTCCTCAAGAGGGAGAACCAGGACCCAAAGCCGGTTCCTACAAATTCTGAGCCCGGTTCCTTCCCACCCATGTTTCCCCAGAGCATCTAAGTCAGGCCGGGCAAAGAGGTTTCAGCGGACACGTCAGTTCTGATCGGCTTAGTGTCTACTTAGAGACCTGTGGTGAGGAGTGCGAGGCCACTCCTGTGCTCAGTGGGAGAGTGTTTCCTGGGGAATTAGAGATGTCTGGCAGGGGAAAGGCTGGAGGGAATGACAGGCTATATATGTGCCATATTATGGCCACTGCTGGGCCAAGCCATTGTGGTGGCAGCCACATGGCCTTAGTGGCGGACACCCCAAACCCCTCCACTTTGTGTCGGTCTCCTACCACATGGAGGAGCACGCCTCTGCTCAATCAACATTCAAGTCCCAGCGTTGCTACCTAACAGCCATATGACAGTAGGCAAGTTACTTAGCCTCTTGGAGCCTCAGTTGTTCTGTCAGCAATATATAGCTAAGTGTAGTATTTACTTCATGAGGTTTCAGTGAGTATAAATTGGCATAATGTTTGCAGATCACCTGACACAATGCCGTACACAGAGTAGGCATTTAATAAATATTAGCTGTTGTTAGCTATTGCTCTATAGGGCCTATAGCCTTCACTGTTGCACACACCAGCTTCCCATTTCTATGACCTGCCAAGGTGACAAGCACCCAGTCTTCCCGGATGGCCCATGTTCTCCTTCTAATGCCATCAGATCTGTGACAGCCCATACTGGGTCTGCTTTACCTCGAAGTCCCACTCCTCTCCACTCAACTGGACATTTCAAATCCTCCCCATGGGCTCGCCCCTTGTTGATGTGATTACACGTCTTCATTGTCATTAAGCCCTTTTCATGGAGTGGCTGGTAAATAGCTAGTAGAACATGGAAGCTAATTAACACCTTAATTGAAGAGGATGAACTGGTAAATAATAGGTGTGACTTAATTATCAGGAAAAACCCTATAAAGGTTAATGAGAAATCAAAACTTATCACCAAAGGTTCTGGAATTTCTGGGAAGGTAATTCCCAAGCTTTGACAGCAACAGAGGTCAGGTGCCTGGCAGAGCAGGCTGCTGGCCCCGTCCCTTGCCTGGGCCAGGCAATTAGAGCCCTCACCCTTTCCAACAGAGGAGATTGGGTGGATCCAATTCATGGATCCAATACCATGGACCCAGTATTTTCTTTGGGCATTTATTTATTTTATTAAGCATTTCACCTTTTTTACTGTATTTTGCCCAGCTTTGTTGAGAGGTATATTAAGCATTTCTTAAAGGCTGTGTACTTTTCTGGTACGTTATTAGGGCTGCCTTATCCTCCAAGGACATCTGTTGTTTTCCCCATGTAGTGAGAGTCGTGGGAACTAACTAAATCCATTGCCAGTGTGCTCTCTTGGCCTTGGAGTCCCTCTTCCCAGAAAGACCTGGGACCTCTTTCTTGAACTGACTCAGCCTCCTATCCACGCTGAGTGTCCACGCTTGGCTTACCGCTCCTCCCCCACTGCCGTGGGCTTCCTCCGCTGCAGCGAGAGATCCCACCGTTTCCTTTAGCAGCAACTCTGTGGTCAACAGACATGCCTGTTCCTGCAGACTCTTCAGCTGAATGATTTCTTCTCTCACCAGTTTGACTGATACTTGGCTTTTCCCCAGGGATGTTGCTTCCCCTGCAGGCTTCTCAATTAGGAATTGTTCTTTCTTCCACAATCCAGAAATGTCTCTGTCAGGAGCTAGAGATGACGTCCTCTGTGGTCCCCAATGCTGCTTCCAGGCATTTTGCCTCTACGCCAGGGTTAGGCCTGTGTCCCCTACACCTGCACCCCTTCCCTGTTCTCCCCAGATGCCCCAGTGACATCCTCCCTGCCCTGGGGACTCTGATCCTGTGTCACAGTCCCCTGCATCCCAGTCCTACTGTGACCCTAGGTGATTTCATTTTCTATGTGGGGCACCCATCCAGCCCCTGGGCCTCTCAGTCCCCTGGTCTCCTTAGCTCAAGTTGATTTCACCTCCTCTCTACAGCACAGTTCACATCCACAGCCGGAATCCGTCAGCACCTTGGACAGCTCTGCGACTGTACTCCTGCATTCAAAGGCCTCACCCTCTGTCTCAGAGCTCTTATCTCACCATGCCTCCCTTGTTTCCTGTGCCCCTCTCATCTTCAGCCTCATCTGCACCTCTTGCTCCTTGCACTCACTCACCCTACAGCCCCCACTGTCTTCTCATTCTTCTCTGTCTGGCCTGGACCTCCTGGTTTATCACTGAAACTACCATCTTGGCAATATTTTATCTCTTGCCATGCCCAACCTCTCTATTATTAGCCCACGATTCTTTCTTCTTCCATCTCTTTGCCATGGTTCACTGCAGGTGGAGTATTTTTCCCTGCTCTATGGCTGTTGAGATGGAGCTTTTAATGTGACTTGCTTTGGACAGTGGAATGTGGAAAGAAGTGATGATGTGCCGGTCTGAGCCAAGGCCTTAAGAGGCCTTGCATGTTTCTGATCCTCTCCTGCAGCCTCTGTGCCACCATGAGAAGACATGGTCTGGCTAGCTCTCTGGCTCTCTGGCCCAAGGAGGAGGCAAGGCACATGGAGCAGATCCAGACTTTCAGACCTGCACATGACGCAGAGCCAATCAGCCAACCTGCAGACACACGAGGGAGCTGAACAAATGTTTATTGTGACAGTGAAAGTCACCAAGATTGGCGGTTGCTTAATTGTGCAGCAATATTGCAGCAACCCCTGACTGATACAGTCTCCTGTATCTCAATCTTCTTCCCCCTGTATCTTCCCTTCAATATTTAAACATGTGTAAGTCTCTCCCATCTTAACAAAACAAATCTTCCATCCCCCCCCCCGCGTCCCCTTCTAACTATTGTCCTTCTCATTTGTACCCTTCTCAGTTAAGATGCTTGAAAGGAGTGTCTGTTCCCACAGAACTCTCCTCTCATTCTGGCCTCATTGTCCTGGAGTCTGGCTGGGCTCCCACTACTTCCTTGAACCTGCTTTTTCCAGGATCACTCTTTATTCCACATGTACTTACTGAGACTTACTCTGTTCTCTGGCTGTGCATCAGGGATACAAACATGCAGAGACAGGCATGAGCTCTGGCAGCCCCATGGAGCTCACGGTCTAGGGTGGGGACAGGTACCCAGACTGTTATAATCCAGTGGGTGGAAGCTGCTTAGCAGGTAGAAAAAGTACACGAGGGAGGGCACAAAACCCAAACTTGGAAGTCAGAGAAGTAGTCCTGTAGAAAATGACATTGAATTTGATAAATAAAAAATGGAAAGGACTTAGCCAGGCAAAGAAGGGAAGAAAGTTCCAACTACTTGGGAAAAGCACAACATTTTAAAGACAAAAATCCATCAAATCATCCCCTTACTTAAAATCTTCATTAGTTCCTCATTTTTCATATCCATGCAGCTACAGATGGGAAGGTTCCTGCTCACCATTTTATCTCCACTACACTCATAGTAGGAATTTTATAAATATTTGGTAATACAAAAGAATTAAGATACAAAATACAAAAGAATTTAGACATTTACAAGTGAAACACTAGAAGCACAAAACAATATAATTTGCATAATTGTAATTTTGTATAAAATAATAAACAGAATATAAATTCCCCAGAAGACTATTATTGAGTATTAAGTGTTTTAATGAAACTAGCATTTGTGTAATGTCTAGTGTGATGTCAGTTGCATAGATGATGCTTAATAAATGCTTGTCCAATACATGTAGTGTTTGGCAATTAAGGCACTTAAATTATAATATTCTGTAATCTTGTAACTTATAATCCAACATATCAGTGAAAAAAGCTGATGTTCTCAAAGGGTAAATAAATTTCACAAGATCACTCAACTAGTAAGTAGTGAAAAGTCGTAACTGAATCTTAAGGCTTCCAGGGGCAAAATCGATGCTCTTTTCATATTGCACGTAGAGTCTAGATGCATGTAAATTGTAACATTGGGGAAGGCTTCACACATGCGAAATTGAACTGGGTTGTGATTGATCAGGAGTGTTTGGATAGAAGAAAAAAGGTGCAGAACAAAAACTTCTGGTGAGAGGACCAGTGTGGGCACAGGAATGGGAACAGGGACAACGTGCTTCTCTCAAGGGACCGGGAGGAGACTGGTCTGCTTTAGGCTGAGAGTTCACATCACTGCAGAAGTTTCAAACCCAAGGATCGGATTGAACTCAAAGTACTGAATCCAAACAGCAACTCTTCCACCCTGATAATTGAGCATCAAGTTGACTCCTATTACAGGTATCCAGGGCAAAAAGGAAAGGTGTGAAGTCAAGTGAGGACAGTTGTCAGAGAGGAGAAAGTGCATTATCAACTTCGCTCCCTCTGCTGCTAGCCTCTGTAAGACGATGCACATTCATAGTGCTGGATCTGTGTGCCCAGGTCCCAGAGTGGGCCACACCAGCAGGACCACCAGAAGATGTTTATTTCCTAGACAAAGTTGTGTGGACACACTGGAATCTACTGGAATTCCTAAGGCCTTGAATAGATCTTAGTGTCACATTATAAGCTTATCTGCTAACAGGTCAAGAAGCATCAGAGATAAAACTAGAGAACCAAGAAGGTGGTGGAAGCAGAATTGGAGACCTCCAGGGAAAGCCCCTGCTGCCTGGGGCTGGGAATGGTAGAATGTGCAGGGCATGGACACCACCTGAACAAACATGCAGAGTTTGGTAAATCCCATAAATGTTAAAATCAATATTCCATGTCAGCTGCATTTATACCAACCACCCATTCCCAATTTTGGATAATCCTTCATGCTTAGAGGGAAACCAAGACTTTCCCAGCACTAAAGTTTTTAAGTTTCCATCTCAGTGATTTTATATCTTACATTCTCCCTTCTTCTTTATTACTCAAGCAGCACTTGCACACAGATAAACTACTATGGTAGAAACTATAGTTAAAGCAAAAGGAAAGAATGAAATTCCCCTGCAATCGCAGCACCCAGCGATAAGTATGGTTAATGTGTCGGTAAGTAAAATAACTTGTTGGTAACCAGAATCTTTGCATAATTTTTAAATAAAAATAAGGCCATGCTGTACATAAAATTTTATATCCTGATTTTTTATTTGACAATATAACAGCGAACATCTTTTCATGTCAGTAAGTAGTCTTCCACACCATTGTTTTTACAGCCATACCATGTTCTGTTGTATTCGTGCCACTGGTGATGCATGGTTCGATATTGAAGTTGTCTGCAAGCTTCAGACATTATAATCATAAATGATGCTCTGCTGAGAGTCTTTGCGTGCATCCTGAATTGCTCCCTCAGGGGCCCTTGCCTCTGTTTCCAGCCTCCCCACCTTGAAATCCTCTCACTCTTGCTCCTTTTTTTTGGCCAAAATGAATTTCTTTGGGTTCTTTAAACTTGCCACGCTCGGTCTGACTCTGAGCTTTTTGTATATGCTCTTCCCACTGCCTAGAACATTCTTCCACCGCCTGAGCCCCCCACTCATCTTTCGCATGTCAGTGGAGACGTCACTTCCTCCTGTAAGTCTCCCCTGTCACCCGTCTCCACCACAGCTGGAGGCCGCTGTCCCTCTCATGTCGGCCACTGCCACACACGCTTTGTTCTGTGAAGCCAAGAATCGGGCTGAATTGTAGCAGCCTGTAGGCCCGTCTCTCCCCTTCCCTAAGCCATAATGTCCGTGAGGGTAGGGACCATGCCTGCCTTGGTGAACAGTGCCTGGCACGCACTCGGTAAGCCATACACATCTGCGGAACAATAAATCAATAAATTACTAATAAAACTGCTGCATCAGAGGCATGCGCTTGTGAAGGCTGATGATACATTTGGCCAACTGCTCCCTCAAAAGGCCTTGCCGGTCTGCCCGCTCCCCGCAGAGTGTGACAGCGTGCATTGCCCCACGTCTTTGAGAGTCTCGCAAAGAATTCCGAGAATGATTCCTCTCCACGGGCCTTCATTCAGGGAGCAGCGACTGGAAAGAGGAGCGGCGGGTTATCCAGGAGTCCCGACGCAGTGGGGTATAAACATGAAAATTAATTCTTTCTAGTCACTGCTTTCTGCTGTGTTCTGTTGAATCCCTTTTCCCCATCACTTGATATTTCCAACAGAAAGTGGATGACTATTCCTGTCACTTTCGGTTATTAAAAACGCAGTCCAGTCGGTTTAAAACTCCACATTTGCATCTGAGTCAAAGCTCTTCCCCCTCCCCCACGCCACCCCAAAGCCCAGGAAGACTGTGGTTCTGGGTACCCAGGGGCGGGGGAAGCAGCATGGTCTCTTCTTTCATTTCTCCCCCTCCTCCCTCTTCTGGGTCTAGCTGTTCTAGGTGTAGGGGCAGGAGGGAGGGACGGGGGGTGGGGGGGCAGAAGGCAGCTCAGCATGGCCAGGGGCCAAGGTGAGAGGAGGCACCCCCAAGCTCGGCCCGGCTCAGTCTGGGTTCCATCGGAGGCTGGTGGATCCTGCTGAAGTGGCAATCTCTACGTGGACGCGGGGGTCCTTTTGTGGAGCAGTGTTCGGCTCAACCCGGGTCTCCTCTCTTACAGGGACCGATTCAGAGAGAAGGTGGTAATGCGCCCACTTTCACTTGGGCAGCCCCCGGCTCCTGCCCTGCCATTCCATGCCACCATGGGTGGAACCACAGCCTTCCTCTGTGCTCTCTGGAGGTGGAGGGGAGCAGGGGTGGGCACCTCCAGTGCTTCCGTCCCAGGCCCTCTCCAACAACCCCTCTCCCTCCACTGGCAAGGGGCCACCTCCACAGGCCTTAGAGAAATCTCTAGACCAGGGTGGCCAGTTGTCTGTGATCATCAGTGCCTTCCCATGGGGAGATAAGGGAATGGCCCCTCACCACCAACACTGTGAGGTCGACAGCCCTGATGCCATCTCCCCACGCCACCCCCAGTCCTCACCTTATACACACCAGAGTGGAGGAGCAGAGTGCGGGTTGATGGCTGCATCGATTCTGCCACCTGTGTTTTGCAAACCACATGGCCAGGATGTGTTGCCCTGGGCAGCTCTTTAGAGTGCAGGCTTCCTCAGTGCCTCTTCTCTGCTTTGGTCTGGGCCTTAGCCACAATTCTGGGACACCAGAAAAAGTCCCCCTCGTCATTTTGTCACAGATGTACCAGTCATGATCCTCAACAGTATGTTGATAATAATTGCAGAAATAGATTGCATATGGCTATTTCTTGTAGCAGCACTGGATAAAAGCTGAGAGCCAGACGAGGCAATTTGGAATTAAAGGGAAAATAGCCACATAAAGCAAGAGAGACAGAGCCCAGGGCCCTGCGGTGTGGAAGTGGGGGAGGATGCAGAGTGGACAATGAGTTGAGCAGGCGCCCTTGTGCCTCCAGGGGCTGGAGGGTCAGGAGACCTCTCTGTCCAGTTTTGTCCATTGTCAGGGGCAATCAGACATCATATGCAAAGCGGAGAGGGAGACGGGGCCTCATTGGAACCCTCTCACCCTGCCTCAGTCCTCCAAATGTACATGTCACATCTGATTGAGCTGAGGCTCTGGCCGAAGCTCCTCCCTCCTCTCTGGCACTGGCCACGACTGTCCCCATGGTCATCTCCCAGAGCCTGAGCTATTACAGCTGATTGGATAGGTTGCAGAGGTGCCCGTGGGCTGGGGGAGGGATGGCCAGAGATTGTTTCCATCCCCCAGCATCCATGAGAAAAGGAAGGCAGGACAGGACCTCAGTGAATCCGTCACAGCGAGAGGGGCCCTCCTAGCTCCTTGGCAGAGTCTACTGAAATAAGATCCTCACCATTGCAATTACAGTCAGAGTGTGGGGAGCCTTGGGATTCATTAGTTTTGACTCCAGCAGCATTGATTTCTTGTTTAGTAATTAGCTTACCAGAGCCCCTGATGGCATAATCTCTCCATTTACATAATTAAGACATACATCTTGAGCCTGAATAGTAGCCAGGGCACTGGGGACTGGCCACCGAGGGCAGCAGCAGGTGCCTGGCAGTGTGCGGAACCAGCACCACATTCTCACCAGCTGCTGCCCTGCCTGGGCGACTCCAATGGACTGAGAACTTCTCCTTAGACACATTACTTCTGAAGTCTCACGCCAGGGAGATCGATCTGCTTAAATTCAGCTGTGGTGGCTCCTTTGACACTTATTCCTTCAATAGGTGGAGTCTAATTTCTCCTTCCCTGCTCACCCTCCCGTCACTTGTTCTAAGGAAACAGACTGCCACATTGTGTCACTCACACAGCCGGTGGAGAGCCCACGTTGGGGGAGAAACTGAGTCCTCTAGTCGACAACCAGCACCAACTTACCAGCCTCATGACTGAGCCTCCTTGAAAACAGATCCTCCAGCCCCAGTCAAGCCTTCAGATGACCGCAGCCCCGGCTCACATCTTGATCAGCACCTCAAGAGAGACCCCAAGTCAGAACTGACTTGCCAAGCCACCCCCAAATTCCTGACACACAAAAACCATGAGGACAATAAATGTTTGTTTTAAGCCACCAAATTCTGAGATCATTTGTCACACACAATCAAGAGCTAATACAGAGTGCATTTCACGTTCCAACGCTGCTGCTTCAAGAAAGAAATGGTCTGATACCAGGACTAAGACAACTAAAAATGCCCATATTCTTGACCCAGCAATTTCTGTTGTAAAATTTATCTTATAAAAATATATTAAAAATGTAAATACACACACACACAAAGTCCCAGAATACTTGTTTAAATGTGCTTATTGCAGCATCCTCTGTAATAATAAAGACTAAAAACAGAAAGCAATTAACATTTTCATCAATAGAATTCTATTAAATAAGTTATGGAGAAGAGCTGAATAATCTTGTGTAAGCATTAAAGAAATTGAATTAGTAGGAAAAAATAAAATTTCTGCATGTGAATCCTCAAGTCCAGATGGTTTAACTAGTGGGTTTGCCAGAAATTTATGGAAAAAAAATATTCAAATATTTATACAATCAGTGAGAAATAAAAAAAAAATGAGAGACCAGTTTGCAACTTAAGCATAATCTTCATTCCAAAACCTGACAGAAATATTAAAAGGAAAAGTGTATGCATATCTCATTTAAGAATACAGATGCCAAAATTTCCAAAAAAATGTTTAGAAACTAACTCCAAAAATTTACAGAAAGGTATAGATCATGAATAAATTGAGTTTAATGCAGGGCTGATTTTACATTAGAAAAATCAAAGTAATCTACCTTATTAATAGGATAAGGAGAAAATTATATGATTCTCACAATAGATATAGAAACATAATTTGATAAAATGATTATATGATTATATTTATAATATGATTATAATTATATGATTATAATTTTATTTATTTAGACACAATCTCACTCTGTCCCCCCAGCCAGAGTTCAGTGGCCTCATCATGGCTCACTTCAACCTCAAAAGTCCTGGGCTAGAGGGATTCTCCTGCCTCAGCCTCTGGAGTAGTTGAGACTACAGGCTTGCACTACCATGCCTGGCTAATTTTTCTATTTTTTGTACAGACAGGGTCTCCCTCTTACTCAGGCTGGTCTTGAACTTCTGACCTCAAGCAGTCCTCCCACTTTGGCCTCCCAGAGTGCCAGGATTGCAGGCGTGAGTTGCCTCGCCCAGCCTCACTTATAATTTTAAAGAAGAATCACTTTAATTGAATCGAAATAGAGAGGGTGCTTTTTTAACATGGTAAACGATATCCATAAATAGATACAAGGTACAAGACAAATTCTGAGAACTCAAGAGGCATGTCAGAAAAAAGAAGATATAGGAAAATGATGTCTGATATAACAAATGCAGCAAACATTGTGCTGAAGATCTTCTCCACTGTATTAAGGCAAGAAAAATAAATGAAAGGTGCAAAGATTATAAATGAAGAAATAAAATTGTCACTATTTACTGACAAAATTATTGTCCAACTAGAAAATCCCAAGGATCCTACCATTAAACTATTAGCATTAATAAGAGGCATAAGTAGTTTTGCTGCATCCAAAATTAATATTCTTTAAGAGATGATATTTTTGTATATCATCCATTAACAGCAAATAAAATTTGTGAAAGGCAACTTTCATGATAGCATCAAAAACTAGCAGTATCTAGAAATTCAGCTATCTTCCATTAAGCTAGACATTAAAGAGTTTTGCAAAAATGTAAAACAATGTCAGCAACTCTGTGCATTGAATCTCAAAATACCATTGGGAGAGTTAACATCTTTACAATACTAAGTCTTGTAATCTATGAATGGGGTATATCTCTCCACCTAAGTGTTTGCAATGCCCTTCACTGAAGTTACAGAGCTTTCCTTAGAAAAGTCTTGTCCTTCCTATGTATTTTCTAGGTACTTTATATTTTTTGCTGCTATACAGAACATTTTTTAAATGTACTCAAGGGTCAAGATTAGATATAATTAATAGTTTTTGCTACTTATTAAAGAGTATTCTTAAGTGAAATTGGCCTTTTTAACACACTGACTGCCACACTGGAAAAAAAAAATTTTCCTTGCGGCCACGGTATTTTATTACGAAAAAAGAATAAAAACTTCAAAAACAAAATGATCCTTTATAATTTAATGAAAAATGTGTTATTTGTTATTGTTTTCTGTGCGTGAGTTATATGCAACTTGAAAAATAGTACATGCGACTCCCAAGGTGAAGAGGCATGTGAAGCATATGTAACTAGCGTGAGTCAAATACAACTCATATGAGAGTTAGTGTGTTAAAACTATGGTACATTGCAGTGAATAATACAATGACTATTAGTACAATCTGGTGCCACTACTTTGACTCATGCTAGGGCAACAGCAGTTTAACCACATTGCTTTTGCACCATCAGTGCAACTACCAACTCATTAAAAAAAATAAATAATTTCTTATAAAAAGTTCCCATGAAGGTTTTGGGGGTCCCTAGAGGTATCAGATACACTTTGAAAACCACTGCTGTGAAAAAAATGGATGCCTGTGTGCATTACGAAACATCTATAAGGACGTTTGCAGAGTACTGCTTATAGTAGCCCTCAACTGGAAATAGCCTGAGAGTTCTTCAACTAGAGAATTAATAAATACACTATGTTCACCAATGGAATAATATATAGCAATAAAAATGAAATAGCTAACAGCTACGTGAAACAGTTTTCAATGACAACTCAACCAAGGCATCCAAGCTGGTGGCATTTGGAGGGTACACCTGAGGCCACAGGTGTTCCTGGGAATTGTGAAGAGATAGAATAGGCTTTATTCTTCCTAGATCCAGGCAAGAGTTAAGCTTCCAGCAATGGAAAAATGAGATTTTTATTTCCTTGGAGGAAAAAAATGAGGATTTTTGTGGTTTTCAGACAGGTAAGGTGAGCTTAGCCAGTAGAAAGTTGTAAACCTGCTTGGAGTGTGGATGTACCTGCCTGATTTATGTGGTTCTAAAAAGGAGAATCTTTTTGATCCACGCAATTTGGTGCTTTGTTATAGCAGCTCTAGCAAATTAATGCAGTTGGACTGATATGATGGTTAGAGGTTTGGATAGACAAATATGTAATAAAACAAGCATAGTAAAATGTTAATTATAGGCAGAACTGAGGTGCTGGGTTTATGGATGTCCATTATAAAATTCTTTCAACTTTGCTATAGGTTTAAAATTTTCAAAATGTCAGGAGGAAAAGAGAACATTACAAAACGTTCTCTTTGAAAGAAAAGTCAAACTCTCACAAAGAAAAGTCAACTCTTACAAATAGTTGCTCCATTCTTAGAGGTTCCATTGCTAGACAATTCTACAGAAAATATCAACTAGTTTCAGATGAGCAAGTGGTGCAATAAAAATGGTATTTAACACACACACCCATACATGTTGATCCAAAAATTCCACTTTGTAGAGTCTCTTAGAAAATAAAATGCCAGTATGTAAGTATATATTTGTTTGTTTCACTATTGTTGGTAGTGGCAAAGCAAAACCAAACTGGAAACCACTTGACTGCCCATTAGTAGGGGATTGGTTGCTTAAATAGTGGTTCTTTTGTGAAATACTATGTTGCTGTTTCTTAAATGAGTTAAATCTACAGAATATTGTTGGATCCATACTCCCAGCCCCACTTAATACTGTGTTTCAGCAAAACCTAATTACAGGATTATTACTTTCACTTTTATTAATATAATAAAGGACTAACACAAATATAGTTTTTAAAAGGTGAAAGGAACAGGTCATCCCTCTGCTGAGATTCTTGCTGTAGTTGAGGTACGTTACCCTCCGGGCACATTCCTGCACCCAGCTGTTAGGAGAGGGAGGGTGGGCACCCAGGACTACCCAGAACTATTTACCCTGAGGTCAGATGGCAGAAGCAAGGAAGGACTCTGGAGTCAGGCCAGGAAGGCAAGCACAAGGGATGAAATGTCATCAGTTCCTCCTGACAGCTGAACAGTGTTGGGAATGGAAACAGCTGGGATTCGGGTCCAGTGAGGAAACACAGATTTGTTCATTGAAAACTCAGGTCGTAGGGGGCCAGCAGAACAAGGAACAGCAGCTGGTTATGTGGGCAAGACGATTTTAAAGCAAGAACAACCTGGATTTGGAAATTCTGGTTGTTCTACTACCAGTGGTGCTAGGCAGATCCTTCACCCTAGTTTGTCTTTTGTCAAATGGGAATAATGATATTTACTTCCTAGGTGTGTTGAGAAGAGTAAATGTAGTGATGCGTGCAAAATATAGACTGTAA
Organism: Mirza zaza; assembly: GCA_008750895.1. NCBI lineage: Eukaryota > Metazoa > Chordata > Mammalia > Primates > Cheirogaleidae > Mirza > Mirza zaza. The sequence continues at coordinate 33,318 of VSMD01140376.1, read as the reverse complement.
ATGCTCAGCTTTACCATCATTATTAGTATCTCTGGGTATGTACCTATTCATAGCAGATATTCAACAATGGTGACGGTCCTCATCATCACAGTGTTTTCCTGGTCTTCCCTGGAGTCAAAAAGAGAGAGAGAAAGTTTCCTCTGCCCTCCCTGCTTCCTGCTCCACAACCCTGGAACTTCCTTCTGTTTCCTCTTCTATTATCTCTGCATGCAGCTGAGGAATGCAGACTTAAACAGCCCAAATGGCAAGAAGCCAAGGGAAGAAGCCAACACTACAGTGTCCTGGTAATAACTGGCTTTGATTCACTTATACAAATGGCTCGCGTGTGCACTGTGCCAGTGAAGACATCAGGATTTGGGGACTAAGTTTAGGTATCTTGTTCAAGGCTGGGATTTAATTGGGGTGTGTGAGAGAGAGAGAGAGAGAGAGAGAGAGAGACAGAGACAGAGACAGAGGGAAGGAGAAAAGCCTGGCTTGTTTTACCCAAGAGCAAAGAGGGAGGCAGTAATATGAAGTTCAAATGTCATTCATGAAAATCTGAAAGTGATTACCCTCACGTCCATGCAGATCAGTCCTGGGGATGTTTAGATATAAAATGATCTGCCCTAATAAGCTATATGGCAAGTAAGTCATCCAACTCTATTATCTAGTCTGAATCTGGCTGGGTGAGTTCGGCAGCAGGGGAGGTACAAGGTACAGGTGGATTGTTACGATTATAAAACCTGCAAGTCAGAAAGAGTCTTTGTTCAGTCCCTCACCTACAGGACGAGCCGCACCACCTCCCAGACAGAAGGAAAGCCTCCTCTTTTTAAAAGACCCTTGAAACCCCTCCCGTACTGCTTGCCACCCTGTCTCTTTCAAAAGAAAAGAAATCTCCCAACTTTCTTCCTCACATGCTCATAGCTCTCATGATCAGGAAACTCTTCTCCTGAATTTCCCTGGGGATTTTACTGCTGTGCTAACCCCTCTTTCCTGGACAGAAGCAGAAACCAGGAAGTGCTCCTTCTTTGAATGAACTGCTCCTCCTCTGTCTTCCATGAAAAATGTCCCCACCCACAGGGGCTGTACAACTCTGTCCTCATCATGAACAAGTCCCTCTGTTCTATAGCCCTGTCCTCCACCCCTCTTCAAGCCCACTAACACTGCAGAGATGACAGAGGAGGGCGTGAACATACGGCCTCCATGCAGAATTAAAGTTGAGCATGGTGTCTTCTGTTAACTGATGCTATGAGTTCTGATTCTCCTTCCAGTATCCCCATGGGCCATGGTCTTTGAGACTTGATTCTTTTATCTCACCTGGCATCCTGAACACCCTACTGCCTGCCTGTCACCCACCTTTTCCTTATAGCCATGTAATCTCATCACCTTTCTATCCCCTTTAAGTCTGTGTTAATAGCTACAGTGGCCCTGGGGGGTGATCATTGGAAACATCCCTTTCCTAGAAGGTTGGTCAGCCTCTTTAGGCTTAGCCTCTTCCTCCCATCACCTAAGACTGGCAGCTGAAGTTAGTTTGGTTTTACCTTCCTTGGGGGACTCGTTGCTCCGTGACTGTGCAATTCAAGGCTGCTGCCCCGGGTTGGCCTTCCCATTGTCTGTTGCATAACAAGCGCCTTTGTTCCGGGCTGAGTGTCGACATTGCTTAAACGCTCCTTTTGTTCTCCTCCTCGCGGAGCAGCAGCAGCAGCGTTCCATGCCACACCACCGTGAAAACCAAATCAGCAGGAGCCCGCTGGAAATTGATGTGTGATGCCTTAGAAACTCACTCCGGATGCTAAAGAGATGCTCATTCTTGGCGCTGTTTCTTGACTGCCTCAAAATTGCTTGGGGGTCCTGTTGCTTTGTCAGCCGCACAAGTAATGAAATGTTAAGCCTCACCTATCTCAGCCAGTTGCATGGTCATTTCTGGACTCACTGAACTTTTTCTAGAGTTATGGATTACCATAACAAGACAGTGATGTGAAGAGGTCACTGGGTCTATCTTCCAGCTCCCAAGCTCACCGACTGCCTGTCCACTGTCTATGACAAAAGAGGTGGCTGTTATTTCTTTCAATCCTCATAGTATCTGCAATGAAGGAGGTATTCTATTCCCATTTCATGGATGAAAAAATGAGGTTTGATGAGGACACAAGGCTAGTAAGTGGTGGGACTGGTCAGGACCCCAGATGTAGGGCTCATTTCCCTACCTTAGACTGGCCCTGCAGACGTAGGAAAAGCAGTTCAAGATTATCTTCCCTTCCCCTGCTTCTCAGACACACCTGACCAGCAGGAATAGGGCTTGGAAGGGGCTCTTGGTCTGAGAGCTGGGGTCCTTGTAGAATGGGGGCAGCAGTGGGTGGGGAAGCAAGGAAGCATGACCATGGAGCTAATAGCAAATCCCCAAGACAATGCTGGAAGCACTGTCCCTGCAAGCCAGGGCTTTTTTCTCATTATCCCAACAAGGGGGAAAGAGAATAGAGGCACGTGGGACATGCAAACCCCCAGGTCTCCAGCCCAAGCTGCAGCCGCCCACAGGAGGTCTTCTAGACTGAGAAGCAGCCAGGCTGAGGAGCCTGGAATTGCAGGTGGAAGATTCCAGGGCTCCCTTGCTAAAGTTGCGGGCTGCCCCCAGACTTGGGTTCCACCTTAGCTGCCTCACTCTGTGAGATGGGACTCCCTGAGTCTGGCTGAGAGCAGCAGGGCAGGGGGTAACCTCCCCCATTTTGACCTCTACCTCCCCAAGATCACTACTAACGCCTTTGGGGAACATGTGGATTTGGAGGTTGGTTAGGCTGGAAGGTTTTTTTCTTTCCTTTTTTGGTTTCTATTAGCAACTATTAGCAACAAGAGCTGCCCTCACAGCCAGGCACTCTCTCTGAGCATTTGGAGAAACGCATGGAAGGCAGTGCCCTCCGGCTGACCCTTGTCTCCCCTCTGCAAAGCACTGCGTGTCCTGTGGCCTGGGAAGAGCATAAAGCCAGATGGGTCAGAGCACCAGGCCTTGAGTGACAGCAGGAAGAGTGGAAAGGAAGGTGGAGCCTGGTCAGGGGGAGGGACGGGACGAAAAAAGGGAGAAAGAGGAAGCTTGAGGCAACTAGGGGAAGGAAGAGAGGAAGTGGAGAAGAAAGAAAGGGACTTAAAATGATAAAACAAAGAGGGACCCGGAAGGGAGAGAAGGACAGCAGATCTTCACAAGTGCTCTCTATGTGAACCCATTCATCTCAGAGCTGTCTCAGAGCTGGGCTGTGTGTGTTTCTGGCCCAATGCTCACGAAGGATTGGCTGAAGCTGACAATGGTTTTGGGGGGTGGGGGGTAACCTAGGCTGAGCAGCAGAAAATAGAAGCTGTTCCAACAGTAATGATAATATTAATAAATAAAAGAGACTCATGTCGAGGGTAATTAGGCTGCAAGAAAAGCTCGCTGCAGTGAGAGAGGAGCCATTTCACTGCCCATTTGATTTCAATTGGTGTCTGGTGAGAGAGTTTTAAATGCCTCAGAAACGTAGTATTTTAAAGGTGTTCACAATAGAATCTGATCCAGGGGAGTCTTGACTCCCAACATGAGACATAGATTTCCAGGGTGGAGGGTCTGGGGTCTTTGGGGCCAGACAGCTCTGAGTTTTAATCCCAGCTCTACCCCTCTAGCAGGTACGAAAGGCTTACTGGAAGATTAGAATTTCCCCTATGGGAAGAATTTTGAGAAATGTTGCAATGGAAGAATGAATGTTTCTCTTCTTTTTAATAGAAGAAGCCCTGGTCAGAAATGCTCTTCCCTAGCAGAGCAGGCATCGTGATCGCAAGAACTCTTCTGTATCAGCCCAAGAGCCTGAGAAGCCCAGGAAGCTAGGACATCCTGGCTCTCACAATGATGGAAAATGTTTTTATAAAAGTGCCCCACGCCACAACCGGGACTTGAGATGTTTGCTGAAGTTATATGGAGCTGTATTAGGGTTTTCCTTCTCCTGTCCCAGCCCAGGTTCACTCTCCTTCCTCCCCATCCATTCCCTCCATAGTAGAAATCTGCGCTATCCAATGTGGTAGCCACTAGCTAATGTGGCGGTTTACATTTAGATTAATTAAAATGAAATGAAACTTAAAATCCAGTTCCCCATACTAGTCACACTTCAAGTGTGACATGTGGCCTGTGGCTACCGTGTTAGACAACACAGAGAACATGTCTATCATTGCAGAAAATCATATGGGACGCAGACGTCTAGTTGCATGTCTGTGGTTTTGTTGTTCTTCTTTAGGTTTGTCTTGTTCTTTCCGCTGCAAATTGCTGCAAGGCCAGCTGTCTGAAGATCCCAGAGCTTGGGGACAGCATTGCTTCACATTCCTGCCTGACTTCCCTCCGACTGGTGGTGGCGGGCCCTGCAGGGTTAGTGCTCCTGCAAGCTGGCCTGTGCCTCCTTCTGGAGCAGCAGATGTGTAGAAAGGGGTGGCTCAGCTCCACGCTGCTTGCAGTGTGCTGACGTGCTACTCTCTTGTTTTCCCTTCGTCTTCATCCCTGACTTTGTGACTCCCTCGGGTCCCTGGTGACTGCAGGTTAAAAGGCGTGAACAGTTCTTCAGGCTCCAAGGACCTGCTGGGTTGAGCTTAACATGGTTGGAGGGCTGAGGGCATTAACCACCAAATTCCAAATTGACTCATCTCTCTTCCCTTTTTTCCTAGTTTCCTTCTCGCCATGACCTCAATTTCCAGCCTAATATAGGTGCTAACAGCAAGGTGGCCACCACAGCTACCTGCAAATTGGAATCCAAAGAGAAAAGGCCAGACTCGTGCTTTGGGGGCAATTACAGGTTTCTCCTAGAAAGAAGGAGAAGGAGGGACAGCGGGGGAGGAAAGAGCCTCCTCTCGCTTCCCCAGCAAGTGCTTTTTATTTTGCCAATTGAGTGAATGGAAACAAGACCAGCAGAAGATCACACCCACCAATTTCCTAACCATACAGAATGCTCATCTGTCTTTGCTTCTCTAGTTCTTTTTCCCAACTAAAATTCCTCCTATTAATTAGCTCAGCTGTCTTATTCATTCACTTACTCATTTTTGTTAACCAAACCTGCCTATCAGAATCACCTGGAGAGGTTTTTCAAAGCACACAGATCCTAACTGTAGCCCAGGCAAACTGGATCTGAGTTAGCGGATAATGGGGAGGAGGAGAGAGGGGGATGGAGAGTGGTTCGTATGTTTGACCAAACATTCCTGGCTGTTCTGCTGCTGGACCATGGGTAGTAAGCCCTGCCTTCATTCATTCCTTCATCATTCATTCAACAAACATGCCTTGAATGCCAAGGATTATGCTAGATAAGATAATAACTATGTTCCAGTGCCAAGGTTCTTACGCTTGGCTACACACTGGAAATACCTGGAGAACTTTTGAGAATCCTGGTGCCCGGGCCACACCCCAGAGCAATTCATCAGAATCTCTTAGGGGAGGGACCTGGGTAACCACATTCTTCGAAGTGTTCCAGGTGATTTCAATACTGCAGCTTTGGGATGAAGAAAATCTATGAAAGCATGGAGTGACGGAGGTTGTCACATAGCCTTTTGGGGAGATTAATAAAGCTGGCCTATAAATAGACACAAACACAGTGAGCATCCTAGCCAGCTATACCTTCAGGATCCTTCATCGGGCAGTGACTAGGGCAGAGAAGGTGGAGAGGACTGGCCCAGGGCAGAGTTAAAAAGGACATAGGTCTGAGTGCTGTCCAGAGAAGGAAGAAGCCTGCCTCGGCCACTCAAGTCGGTCAGAACACAGACTTAAACCTGAAGTGGCTTTGCCCCATCAACAATGTGAAATCTGTTTTGAAATGAGGTGCTCCTGTGGTCACAGAGATGCCACCATATCTAGGGTAAATGGCATCTCGTTCTACTACTTTTACTCTTTTATCAACATTTGTGTCCGTGTTTTTATCAACTTTTTTTGAACGCCTACCCTGAGTCAGGCACTTTGCCACACAATGGGGACCTAGAAAAGACAAAGGCCTGGTCCCAACCCTCAGCGTGTTCATGGTCTTGGGCAGAGAACACAATCAGGGCCTCAGTTCCTCTATCCATAAAACAAGGGCATAATGAAGGAAAGTCCCTGAGGTTACTAAAGGCTCTAATGTCCATGCATCTGGGACAATGGAGAGATGTTCTTTGCCTCCTAAGCTGACTTTTCTAGGTGGCTGGTGAATAATGAACACGCTTTTTTGGCATTGTGAGGCTGGCCCAGCTGTCCTCTTATAGAAATCAAAGTAAACTCAGATCACATGTCCACACCCACGGATTGGCTCTGATAAGAGGCTACATTCCACTGAGCCTGGAGTAGGTGTGTGGCCAGACCCCAACCCATTCCCTTTTGCTCTTCAAGGGTCCCTGTCTCCTGTCTGCCTCATCTCAGGGACAGCACTATCTGAGAGCCTCTATCTACCCAGGCATTGTCCCGTGCGTTTCTACTTAGAGATTTGTTTGTTTGTCTATGTTGTAGTTGTTCCAAGCCCAAAATTTGGCCAGTTTGCTTCTATCTAGCAGCCCTTAGAGATCCCTCTTGGTCAGGGAGGTCTCACAGGCCAGTGCTCCCAATGCAGGATAAGGGCCTTCCGAATTTGACAGGAGAAGATTAGTGAGCTCATGCTCTATTCTGTATGGTATCAGTTCCCTTCCATTTTATCATATTATTTCAAAAAACTACAAAAGGAAGGCTATGCTATAGTGGGCATGGCGGAATTCTGGAATTAAGAAAGAACTGGGTTCAAATCCTGACTACTTTACTTATAATTGGGCTGAGCTATATGAAGTTGATGATACTTTTCCATTTTCTGCCTATAAAAGCATCAATTTCATATAGCTCAGCCCAATATAACTGTAGATAAATTTATACTCTCTCTGTCTCAGTGTGTTCATCTGTAAAATAGGGGTAAAACAATCCGGCTGGATGGTTGAGAAGCTCAAATGAGAGGAGCAGTAGCGTGCCCAGATAGTACCTGAACATTCCCTTTTCATGTAAAAACTGAACACTTTGCATCAACGAAATGCTGGACCATTGGCTCAAAAATGGCAGCCGTTGTTATTGCAATAGGTTGTTCGATAGCAATAGGGTCATCTCCCCTCGTCCCCAAGCCCAGGCCACTGCAGAGCCCACGTCACACCAGCAGTGGAGTGGGAACTGATGCAATCGAGGACCTGGGTGACCCAGGCCTGGGGTCAATCTGAGCTTTGCCCTCCCCCATGTGTGGGGCTGGAGCAGCCCATGCCCCATAAGACCCCCAGCGGTCCCCCTGCCAAAATGGCATGGTCACTCTTACTCCAAAGCTTACTTTGAGAATTAAATGACTAAGTGTGTCGAGTGCCTGGCACAGCATAAGCTCCTCATGGATGGTCTAAGGTCACAAGGGACATGGGATGGGGACTCCAAAGGGGACAGGAGAAGGGTTCAGGGAGCACAGGGAGGTGGGGGAGGGGAGCCTGAAGGCAGGATCCCCGCACCCCACCGCCACCACTGGAAACTGTGCTGGAAAGTGAGAGAAAGAGGCTGAGCAACATAATTACTGTAACCAGCAGCGACCAGATGCCAGATGCAGCTTAAGGCGCAGAGCCTTAATTGGGGATTAGAGGCTGAACTTCACCGACGCACTGCCTCGGCGGCCTCATTGAAAGCTGGAAAATTCTCCACGCAGGTACAACGACCTTTTGTGAAGTGACCTGGAGGCTGGCTGGCTGACCCCAGGGAGCATCCTGCCGTGGCCAGACACTGTGGTAACCTGCCTCCTCTCTACCCTGCGTGTTCACCCCTCCTCCTCCGCCGCCCTCCCGCACACCTGCAGGAGTAACGGAGAAGGAAGACAGACCCTCGAAAGACTTGTGCCTGCCCATGTGGGGCCAGGCGACGGGGCCCAGGCCATCCTGGGGTCCCCACATTTCTTGCCTGCCCAGGGGTCAATGGGTTCATCACCAAGTTTAATAAAACCTCTTTAGAATTCAAAACCTAAAGATTTTTCTTTAAAGTGCAAGTGATAATTTGCTCTATATCAGCTCTATTTCACACGATACAGGTGGTTTAGGCCATTAACACACCATCTTGTTTGATTTACAGAAGGATCCTGTAAGAGAGAAAGGACGAGAGATGCTGCTCAGAGTTTACGGAGGCTTGGAGGTGGGGAAGTTCCAGGGCTGGGACTTGAGTCTGATGCTTCTATCCTGAAGCCCTTCCAGGAAGGACAACTGATCCTCACCTGCTGGGGCTGGTGGACACCTGGAGCTAGATGAGGCGGCCTCCGTAAGGCCCTGCGGACTGGGCATCCCATGGCCTTCGCCTCTGGCCAGGCAGCATTTCCTCTGGTCCTGCTGGTTCTGGGAGGAGACGAGCAAACAGTCATGCACTGAGACACACTTTGCTGAGGGTTTCGTGGAAATACGAAGGATGATTCCTGTTCTGACTCATGGAATTTACTGCTTAAATGGGGAGCCAAAATCAACAGATGTTTAAAGACGGGCAGTGATAGTATCACCACCTTCAATTTGCTTGAAATTTTATCTAATTTCAAAGCACTTTATTACGTGATATTATAATCTCCTCTGTATTTGTCCATATATAAAGCATTTAGCCTAATGTTCCCTGGAACGCATAAATGTGGAGATACTGTTGCTAATATTATTTGGATTATTTTTCCCTGGGCTACAAGCTACTTGAGGATGAAGCTGTGTTTTGTGTGTTTTGAAGGGAATACAGAATGAATGTTTGTAAATGTTGAATGAATGAAGGTCATTCAAGCTTCACAAAAAGTCTGTGGGGGGATCTTCTTTGCTTTAAAGACCCAGGTAAGGAAAGTGACACAGTCAATGACAGAGCTGGGGCTAGAAGACATCCTATGCCAAGTGCAAAAGGAGGACACGGGACTTGTGCACTGGGGGTGGTCAGAGAAAGCTTCATGGAGGTGTCTCTTTTATAGGATCTTCTACAATGAGTGAGTTTCAAAGAGGCACAGAAGAAAGAGGAATCAATGAGGGAGAACTGCATGAGCAAACCCCTGGAGGAGGCGGGAATGCACAGCGCAGAGAAGGCTGAGGGACAAAGGTCCAACTGGGCAGGCTGGGAACAGTTCTGCAAGGGCAGAATGCTAAGCTGAAGGTCAAGGCTTTCTCCTGATGTCCCTTACGGCTGGGACACCACCTGGACCACTTTCCACCTGAGTACACCAACTCTGGACCTATGTCTACCCTGTGAGTAGGCGCTGTGTTGGTCCTAGGGAGCACCAGGTCCTGAAAGAATGGGCAGGACACTTTCCCCCAGGGCAGGACAGGGCCATGTGCTGGGCGGTGTGATTCATTCATCAGCACCAGGAAAAGATGAGCAATCTGCCCAGGCTCTAATGAGAAAGATTGGAGCCCACAAGGTGCATGTTTATTACTGAAGGTGCCACATTAATTATGGACTCTGAAAGGAAGGGGGACGCTGCGGGCTGAAGCTGGGGAGCAGAGGACTGCCAGCCATCTGGAAGAAGCGGCCGGAGTGAAGTGCATGCTACCCTGCGCCCAGCCTCCAGGACTCACGGCCAGCCCCTGAGCAATGTCCATGCAGCTGTGTATTCATTCATTCCTTCCCTCAGCAAATCTTTCTTAAACACCAGCTATATACAAGGCACCTGTACAAAGGCCTGGGGGTGGTGCCCTGGAGGACCTCAGAACTGAGTGACTGCTGGAGACAGAGGCACAGTCAGATGTTTGGAATAAAACCTGCTGGGATAGAGTCAAAGCATGGGCACCTAACCTAGTCTGGGGGTGACCTGGATGGAGGGGGCAGGGGTTATCTAGAGCTCCCTTGTAAGGCACATGAGGGGCTGGTTCTTTAACCCATGAGCAAGAGAGCCACTGCAAGAATCGAGAAGGGAAGTCATGGGGTCGGATCTGCTGTATCTCACGCGGGGCACCAGCACCCCTGGCTGACCCCAGTGCCCTCACAGGGCCTCTCTCTTCCCTCCTTCCACCTTGCCTGTCCTGGGCTCCATCTCTTCAGGGACAAGGGGTGTCACGGTGCTAGCCCATGGGGCTTCTGGAGTTCATGTGGCCAGCGGCTGGGCAAATGTTCAAGGGCAGGACAACCACAGGTAAGACTCATACCTGGGCTAGGTGCTCTCTGTGTTTTCCTACGTAGCCCCCAAGGGCTGCTGTGCTGGGCCAAGAGCCCTCATAGGACCTTAGAATCAGAACGAGGGGTCTGGAGCTTCCTAGAGACCATCCGGCAAGGCAGAGTAGAACAGTTCTGGGCAGGGCTCTGAAAGACCCACTGTCCCTGGGCACAGGACTCCTGTTGTCCTGATTCACCCTCAGGCCTTAATAAGCTGCCTTCTCTCTAGCTGGCCCTCTTCTCTGCTCTGCCCTCCCTCCCAGTCTCTCTTCTGCTCCCACTGCCCATCCACCTGGGCAATGTCAGCGTTCTGTTTTCAAACTCTTGGGAAACAGAATCCTGATCTTAGTGAGAGGAAGGGGTGGTATTAGGGAAGGAAAGCGTCCAGACCAGGAATCAGAAAGCAGGTCTCTCAGTTTCAGCCCAGCCTGTGGGCATAGCCTGGTGGAACTGTGAATGGATAAATGAACGTTGGATTTCCACTGGGTCACTTTCCATCTCTGTGACCCTGGCAGGGTCATGTAGGTTCTTTTGAGTCTTCCACAACTGTGAAACACTGATGACAAAGTGTCCTGCACAGACTTGCAGAAATGATTTAATGTGGTAGCTATGAGTCTAGTACAATGCCTGACTCTCAGGAAATGTCAGGAGATTCCTGATAAAATGAAGCCCTGCGATGTGTAAGTTCTTGTAGAAGGATTATATCCAAAGTAGGAAATTAAACGTCTTTGGGAGAAAAGATCCTTTTCACAGGTATGGCTTCCCAAGATAGTCATTTCTAAGATACACATTTCCACTAAAATTGAGATGTAAAGAAACTTAGTGACTTGACAAGGTCATACCACTGGGTCTCAAACCTAGGTCTCTGTCATTCCATCCTCAATGACACTCAACAAATATTCAAGCCATCCTCAATAGGTGCCAGGCACACCCAGCATTCTCTCCATTATACCCCAGCTGGACATGGGGCAGAGGCTCCCCAATTGCCCAGAGTGAGAGACCATTTCATTCGCCCTTCTCCTCCCACAGGTGAGGCATGGGGCACTGCTTGGTGACACATACATGGTCATGGGGCTTGGAAGTGGCAAAAGCAAGCCTCCTCCTCTTCACTAAGATCAGGGCTGTGTTTTCCAAGGGTCTGAGACCAGCAAGATTATGTTGCCCAGGTGGATGGATAGAGGGAATGAGAAGAGAGGGTGGGAAGGAGGGCAGAGCGGGGAAGAGGACCAGGTAGAGAGAAGAGAGCTTGTTAGGGCCTGATGGCCCCCAGGCAGGAGAGACTCTCAGCAGCGCCTTCCAAGAACATTCCGGAAGGTCTGGGTAAGGCCCAAGAAACCCCAGGTACTGAGTGGGGGCCAATCTCCTCCAGAAGGATCTCCCAGGACCCCCTATCTGCTCTTGGGACTTGGGTCTAGAGTTCCTGCCTGCATTTTTATCTATCCCTGGCTCCTCGGGGATGGTGTGGGTAGGTGTGAGGCAGAGGAATGGAAACAGGGGAGGGAGGGAGAGACAGTTATGCCTCCAAACCCCATTCCCACTACAGCCTCAGGGAGAACTGCGTGTGTGTGTGTGTGTGTGTGTGTGTGTATTAGGGTTCTCCAGAGAAAAGCAATATATACCCCCCCACACACACATAGGTATGTCTATAGAGAGATTTATCACAAGGATTTGACTCCCATGATTATGGAGGCTGGCATATCCAAAATTTGCAGGGTTGGCTGGCAGGCTGGAAACACAGCAGAGCTGAAATTCCAGTTCAAGTTCCAAAAGCCATCTGCTGTAGAACCAGAAAGAGCTGATGTTGCAGCTGAAGGCTGAAGGTGGTCTGCTGGAGAATTCTCTCTCACGTAGGGAAGGCTGGTCTTTTTGTTCTAGCCAGGACTTCATCTGGTTGGATGAGGCCTGCCCACATTATGGAGGGAAATCTGCTTTACTTGCTGTTTACCTATTTAACTGTTAATCTCATCCAAAAACTCCCTCGCTGAAATACCCAGAATAACGTTTGACCAAATATCTGGGCAGCCCGTGGCCCAGTCAAGCTGACACATGACCATCACAGTGTGTGGGTGTGGTGTTTGGCGGAGGAGCTGAAGGCATAGTGTCTCCCACAAACAAACCAGGAAAGGTCCCTGCCGTGGAATGCAGTCTTGAGAAACCAAATCTCATACAATGTCCTCTCCGCATCCTGAGGGGATCATGCTTAGGTCTGAGCATAGCATGTTCCCAAGCCAGTGTAGGCTAAGTCTCCTAGCGGGGGTCCCTGAATGGGGGTGTCCTGTGTCACTGTGTCAGGTCTGCATGTCAGGAGGTGGATGTGGCCACATCCTGTCCCAGGGAGCTTTGGATCTCTCAGCACTGGCCAAGGAATTGAGCACCTGCTCCTCACATCCACGCTGATGGCCATTTTCTCAGAGCTAATGACACGTCACAGTCCAGAAAAGCTCCCATTGCTCTGTCGTTCAGGGCTCCCTTTGCAAGATCACACAAGCTCTACATGGGAAGCGCCGTGTCAAAATACTCAGCGTCATGCTGATGCGTTGACTAGGGGGCCAGTTGCACTGCCTGTCCCAAGATGCGAGTGGTAGATGTTGATCAAACCGGGAAACAGCTCGCAGAATGCAGAGAGCTGAGCAAACCCTGGTGTCCTCAAAGCAGGAGCTCCTAGTTATCCAGCAAGAAATGCCGCTGTGTGCCTCTGTCACCTGGCCTTCTACCTGACACTCTCGTTAGCCTGAACTGCATGCACCTCTCCTGCTGGGATTCAATCCTGTTTCCTTTATTCCTATGTCTGTAGCAATGGAGAAGAGCCAGCTGCCACCCCTCACCAAGACCTCTCCCTTCCGCCTTGTCTGGCATTGCCTCCCCTGCCACCCCCATGTTCTTCTCCCTGGACTGTCTTATTGTCCCGTGATTTACCTGCCTGTGCAGGCCCATGCTGGTTCTATTTCTACAGCTTCGAATTCGTCTTCACATATGGCCAACGAGAGCCCCTTCTTAGTTCTTCTTTCTCAAAATTTTTTCAGATATCTGTGCCCTTTATTCTACCATGTGATTTCTGAAATTGTTTTGTCACATTTCTGAAACATCCTTCTGGGTTTCTGATTCAAACTGCACTGAACAGAAAGATTCACTGAGAAGAAACAGTTAGCTGTACAGCAGCACTGAGTCTTCACCCTAATAAACAGGTTACATCTCTCCATCTTTTTTTTTCATATAATTTTTGCCATCAAGGTCTTGTACCTGTGTGGTTGGGTTTATTGGTTTGGGTTTCCCCAGAAGCTGCATCTGACCCAACAGTTCAAGGGGTGTATGAGCACATGGGTTCCCACAGCCCTGCCACAAAGATGAAGAAGTTGTTGTCACAAAGAAATAATGACGACAACCAAAGTGATATAAGTACAGCATCTGCCTTAGGCAGCTTATAGGAGAGATTCTCTTTCTCTGGGGGAAAACCAAGGGGATGGGTAGAAACCACAGGCAGCTCAATAGCAATTGGAGCTTCTTGTGTCGTCAAGCTGCTGTCTGAGTTTGTAAAGGCCACCACCCTGGCAGTTTTCAAGGAGAAGCCAGTGGACGTGTCAAGGATGTGTAGAAGGGACTCCATCTGTAATAGGAAGTTTGGACTAGAGCAACGATTCTCAACCTTTTTCTACAGAGATTCCCATGGCAGATGCTACTAATCTGAGATGCTCATACTGGTACGCTCCCTGGCTCTTTCAGCCAACTTCTTCGACTTTGTGGCAGGGCTGCAGGAACCCATTCGTTTGCACACCCCAAATGAGGCACCTGGGAATCAACATCTTACAAGGGCAGCCCTCAACCAATAAGTGATGGATGGAGAGGTACAAACATCCCGGCTCCCTCCATCCGGCATGTTCAAGCTGCAGTCGCCCACTGGAAAGTTGGTTTGTTAAGGCACTTTTTATTGCCTGCCTTCCAAGCTCTTTCTCAGAATACAATTAAGGCATAAACTGTAACTTTAGACCCACTGTAGTTTATGAGGGTTTTTTTTATGCAATATATCATTTGCAACTTGTATTACTTATTGTTTGTCACCAGCTGTGTGCCGCATGCGCTCTGACTCCTGGCAACACACCAGCTGTCCCGACCACCCCTGACTGGGGACTTCAGGGCCAGACATCCTCTGAGGGACCATGCCACATCGCTGATGGGAGCAGGTGGACAGGCGGGGTGCCTTGTATGGGACCTGGCTCCCTGGTCCTGAGGACTTCTCTTTCTCTCTTGGAAAATTGCTGGGCATGTTGAGCAATTTCATACTTATTCCTTTGAAGTAAACATCACAATTAATTATTGAAGCCCGAACAATCAAGGTTTCGAGCACAGCGGGCTCCTAGAAAGGGTCGAGGCTGGATAGCACCAGATGGAGCCTCTGTATAGAAAAGGAGGCATGGCTTCAAAGGGGTGATTTCTCATGGGGAAATGGAGACTGAATGAAGGGGCTGGGAGGGGAATCAGACAATTTCCTGTAAAAAGTGGAAAAAGCAAGGCACTCTTGACCCTAGTGAGTCCATTCCATCAGCTGTTTCCATTCTTTCAATGAACTTCTGGAGCTGCCATGAGTACTTGGTGCTTCTCTTTCTCAACTTTGTGTGTGACGGGACAGGAGCTGGGGGTGGGAGAGGATCAGGGATCGGATAGAGAATGGCCTAAAGGCCTAAAGGGTAGAGCCAGTCCCACTCACCCCCACCCACTTATGGGCAGAGAGGCAGAGGCAGAGCTTAGCCAGCCCTCCTGGATGCGCTTTCTGATCCCTGGTCAAATGGAATCTACTGCTAATAAAAAAAAACTGTCCATATCACAACTGATGCTTTTGCAAATACAGACGGCCTGGGGGTCAAAGTGGGTAGATAAGGGGTGCCAGAATGGTTATTGCCCTGTCCACTAAGGTTTCTTGCTTTACTCTAAAATTTATTTTAGGGCAGAGATGTCAAGTTTAATTCAATTCAATGAATATTGATCCTCTACTCAATATGCAAAGCCAGCCATTGTCCAACATTCTGGGATGAACAACCCTCAAAGATGTGACAGTTTAAAGGGAGAAATAGACAAGCAAAATATAAATGCTAGTCCCATGTGATGTGTGAGTACAGTGATCCCTTCTCTCATCTTCCCTCCCTCCTTCTTTCCTTCCTTCCTTTCTTCCTTCCTTCTTAATATTTATGTAGTGTGTATTACATGCCATCACTTTTCTAGTTGCTGAGAAAGCAATCACATATAAAACAAACAAAATCTTTTCTCTTATGAAGCTAATATTCTAGTGGGTAAGGTAGACAATTAACTAACATCTATAAAATAACTTGCTATGAAAGAAAGCAAATCATTAGAGGGTGATTGAAGGGAGGTACTATTTTACATAAGGTGGTCAGGGACAGTCTCTCTGAGCAAATGACTTTTGAGCAGAGAACTAATAAAGTGAGAAGAGAAATTACAGGAAAGTGCAGGGAGAGTTCTAAGCGCAGGGAAGAGTAAGGGCAAAGGAAGTAGCACAGCAGTTTTCAAAATAATGGGATGAGTAAGAGACACAGGGAGCTTGAGGTCAGGTTACCTAATTAGACAGGTGCAGAGGGGAACACGGAAGGGTCAAGGCGGTCTGGCCTCTGAGGGTTCGAGCGAGGGCTGTGCCCGGCTTCCTGTTTGACTAGAACAACAGGAAGATGGCATTTCTTCCTTTTCCTCTCAGAATCGCCTCAGAGTAATGAGGCAATTGAGAGGCAGGAACACACACTCCATCCTCACAAGGTAGGAGACACCTGAGACGGGACCACAAGACACATTATTTTGCCATCAAAATAATGAAGGTCAAGCCACCACAACAGGGCTCAGAGAGAACTTTCAAAATGTATTTCTGGAAGAGGAGAAGCCCTCCCTGAGATGTGAAATCTACACCCTATAATATCAGAAGCAGGAGGAGAGTACATGGAGTGATGACAGGGAATTCCCTGGACCTAATTCTGTGCACAGAGGAAACAGGTTAAAATAGTGTCACACCGTCAAGCCATATTTGCAAGAACCAGTATCCTTGTGACAGAAGAGGGCAGAGGTTTTGCCTTGTGCATAGCCACACAATTGCCTGTATTCACTGATTAGAGAGAAGTACAGCCTAAGCCACTCACCTGCAAAACCCTGAGCCCTAACAAGACATTCCGGAGTTTCAAATGCAGCCCAGCCCTCCCCTCACACAAACCAACTCCAAATAGCTGCCTCAGAGTAAAACATCCCTCCTTCCAAAGTGAGTCTTCGGAAAAGTGCCAGTGCACACCCTATGCAAAGAAAGATAAAAGGAGGAAAAGAAGGGAGGAAAAACAAATAGTAGATGAAGAGTTAATGGGAAAATCTTTTCACTGAGCAGAATAGATTGTGACTAAATATTTCACCACGATTTTAAAAGAGAAAGTAATGAGGTAATTATTTCAGCGAAGCAAAAGCACTTCACAAAGATGTGAGAAAAATTACTACCTATTATCTAAAGAAATAAGGGATTGAATAGAAGATTAGATAGAGAATTAACCAATATTGTCTAAAGAAATAGGGGCTTAAGACTATTATATGAGGTTAGAGCTATGAAGGAAACCACCAGAAAAATACAAATCTTCCAAACTACACACACAAAGGAATTGGGGTGGGAGGAAGTCCACACAGAGAAAGTTTCTTAAAATATTAAAACAGAAAGCACAACATGAAACAATGACAGAACTAAGACCAAACACGTTATATAAACACATGCTCTTAAGCTAAAATCACTTATTAAAAGACTTCAGATTGTATCACAGAGTAAAACCAACTCTGTTGCATATAAAAACCACACCTAAAAGAAAAATTTAGAAAGGTTGGAAAAGAGATAGATAATGGTATACCAAATACATGATCAGAAGGACAAAATAGGTCATGCTCTCCATGTCAAAAAGGCTGGATTCAGATGCAAAGCATAGCATTAACCAAAAAAGAATGATACTTTGTAATTCTAAAAGATAAGAGACCACGTGTTCTCACGTACGTGCAATCCAAAAAGTTGTTCCCCTAGAAGTAGAGAGTACAATAGTGGTTACCAGAGAATGGGGCGGAAGGAATGGGAGATGGTAAGAGATCAGTCAATGGGTACAGAGGCTGCAATTAGGTAGAAGGAATAAGTTCTGGTGGTCTAATGTATGCATAGTAGGATGATTAAAGTTAACAATAATGTATTGAATGTTTTAAAATAGCTAGAAGACAGGTTTTCAACTACAAAGAAATGATATGGATATGCTAATTCCTATGATTTCCTCATTACACAATTTCTACATGTATGGAAACATAATGTTGCACCCTGTAAATATGTACAATTATGTGTCAATCATAAATTTTAAAAAGATACAATTCACAATGAAATTTTAAAAGTTATGGCTACTTATACACAAATAGCATCATATCAATATTCATAAACCAAAAGTAACAGAAGGTTCAAGGAAAAATAAGCAAAAACACATCAGTAGCAGAAGGCTTTTAATTCAACTCTCTACAATCAAAGATCAAATGAATAAAAATTAAGTTTACAGAAGACCAAAATGACATAACTTAATAAATACATTTAATCTATATATTTCTAACTCTGAACCCTTAAAACAGATAGAAAAAATCTTCATTTGAAATGCAAGCAAAGTAAAAAAATACAAAATTCATTCTCTGATCATAATACACTGAAACTAGAAGTGAATAATTAAACCCAAAATAAAAAATACTCACCACTGGAAAAAAAAATTTAAAGTCTTTCTAAAACAACTCTTTTAGGGAAAGAAAGAAAGAAAGAAAGAAAGAAAGAAAGAAAGAAAGAAAGAAAGAAAGAAAGAAAGAAAGAAAGAAAGAAAGAAAGAAAGAAAGAAAGGCAAATAAATATGGTAGAAGAGCTAGAACATGATGATTACAATATATATAAATCCTGTAAGATACAGCTACAACAATACCAAGAGGGAAATTTATTTTACTAAATACTAATAATAGTCAAGGGTATATAAAAGAAATGAGATAAGCATTCAATTCTACAAGTTATAAAAATAATAAAGGAACCTTTAGGAAAGCAGAAGGGTTTGATAACTAAAAGCAGAAATTAATGTATTCATTTTTAAAGGAAAATGTTAGTATAAATCCAAGAGCTGACTTTGAGAAAATAAATAAAATAATCTAATTATTAAAAGAAACAGCAAAATCCAAAAATTAAGATATATGGAGCAGGGAGAAACAACAGGTATAGTAGAAATTAAAACACTACTTCATTCAGCTCTATGTAAATACATTTGAAAATTTGAAAGGAACAAATACTTGTGTAAGTCGTAAAATCTACTAAACTGACTCCACAAAAGTTAGAAAATCTAAACAGATCATTACAAAAGAGTAAATAGAAAACGCTGGCAAGTTTTCTCTTCTTAAAACTACCAGGCTGGACATTTTTACAAAGGTAATTTTTAAGCCTATTTTTAACAGAAGAAAAAGAAAACCTTTAGCAATTTCTGAAAGTATTTAAACTTTTTTAGAGCACATAAAAAGAAGGAATTTTTTTCATATTTTTTGAATGAAGCAAGCATAACACTGCTTCCAAAACCCAGCTGTAGATGACCAGCCTTATAAATATATGTCTTAGTCATTTCAGGCTGCTATAACAAAAATATCATAGACTAAGTGGCTCACACACCGAACATTTATTTCTCACAGTTCTGAAGGCTGGGAAGTCCAAAATCAAAGAGCTGGCAGACTTGGTACCTGGCGAGGGCCCTCTTCTTGGCTTGCAGACAGCCTCCTTCTCACTGCACCCGCACATGGCCCTGAGATCTGGATGTCACATCTTACTCTTTCAATAAGGGCATTAATCTCATCATGAGAGCCTGCCCTCATGACCTATCCTAATCCTAATTCCCTCCCAAAGATCTGTCTTCAAATACCACCACATTGGAGATTATGGATTCAGAATATGAATTTTGAGGGGACACAAATATTCAATCCATGACATTGCAAAAATCCTAAGTGAAATGACAGACCAACACCAAGTAATATTTTTTTTTCAGTAATGCAAGGAAGATTCAATATTAGGAGATCCATTGATATTTAATACATTCACCACATTAATGAATATAAGGAGAAAAATGATATGGTTATCTCCACAGATGTCAAAAAAGCATATGATAGAATTCAGTCATTCTTTTCTTTTTTTTTTCTTTTTCTTTTCATGTACCATATATGCAGCAAAGAGCACAAATCTTAAGCACACAACTCAATGATTTTTTACATATATATATGCATATGCTCACCATTTTGTATATATACATATAACCACCACCTATATCCATATAGAATATTTCCAACCCTCTGGAAGACTCTTTCAAGAATCTTATCGCTTCAGGTGGTGGGCCTATTTATAGCCCTGACCATGTATAGCATTATAAAAGCTATCCATGTAACAAAAACATTTGTACCTCCTTAATACTTTGAAATAAAAAAAAGTCTCATCACCATGGGTTAGGTTTCTGTCTGTTTGTGAACATCATATAAATGGAATTATACAGTATATGATCTTTTGCCAAAAATCATTCATCAAAACCTCTTAATTAAGTTAGAATATATGAATACTCCCTCAACATGATAAAACATATTTCGGCAAACCCCAAAGATGAATGACGAAACATTAGAAACATTTTCATTAATGGTATAATAGGAATACAGAAAAGATATCCACTATCTCCAGTATTATTTAACAGTATTTTAGAAATGCTAACCAATGCAATTAGAAATAGAAAAAAAAATAAGAGTTATAAACACCAAAATGGAGGAGGTAAAACTATCACTATTTTCATATGGGAACCTGCCCCCAAAAAAATCCAAGAAAGACAACACCATCACCAAAAACCTATTACAGGCACTAAGAAAATTCACTAAGTTCACTGAATTCATTCACTGAATATGAAATTAGTATGTAGAACATAAGAGCCCTCGTGTACAATTTAAAAGCATCATACAAAAAATGGTAAGTAGCCAAAAAGTGGGAGGAGGGGGACAAATACATACAAACAAAGATGAAATACTTAGCAATAAAAATCAATGATAAATGTGTAAGATTGACATGAAGAAAACTTTGAAAAAATGAAAAAGTCTACCATGGTCTATGCAATGCTCAGCATCATAAAGATGTAAATTCTCCTCGATCTATGAGTTTAATTAATGTAAAAAAGTATTACACAGCTGTTTTGAAGTTCATATGGAAAAATGAACAAACATAAAAGCCAGAATATTATGGAAAAGAAAAGTAATGAGGCAGCACTTTCTATATACTCAAGCATATTATAAAGCCATAAAAATTAAAGCATTGTAATATGGTACATGAATAGACTGATCAATGGAACAGAGTGAAGGCCAGAAATAAACCCAAATCACTCAGGAAATTAGTATATTAGAAGAGAGACATATCAAGTCAGAGGGGATAAATGGATTATTTTTAAAAAATGGGAAAATAGGACGGAAATTTAAAAAAGAAGTTATGTTTTATTCATACACCACTTACGCAAGAAGAAATTCCCAATGAATAACAGTTTTAAATATAAAACTGATACCATAATGCCAAAAGAAAACATGGGAGAATTTTTTTTATCATCTCCAAGTATGAATGGCCTACATACGATGCAAACCTCAAAAGCCATAAAAGAAAATTGAAAAACTCTTCAACATCAACGTTTTTAAAGATCTGCATGACAAAAACCTCCATGAGTAAAATAAAAAGACAAACTAAAAACTGAGAAAATGTTTGCAAATCACATCACAATTTCTTTAATACACAAAGAATGTACATATCAATAGGGAAAAAACCTAACAGCACAATAGAAAAGTGAACAAAATGATATGAAACCATTTACTGAGAGGGAAAGGTAAGTGAGTTTTAAGCATAGGGAAAAATGCTGAACTCCACCTATAATAAGAGAACTGCAAAATAAAACTATACTGAATGCCCAAGAAGCTAGTACCATTTGTCATTGCCAGAAAGAAAACCTAATGTTCTAGAGGACAATGGTAAATGGGAGACTTTTCCCTGAACACTTAATTTTGTACTTTCTAAATGTGGAGTCATTTGAAAGCTTTACCTGTTCCATAAATAGACAAAAACTGTTAGCAGTTTTTGTAATAGTAATTATTATAGTTTCCATTTATCAGGTGCTTTCTAGGTTCTAGCACCTTTCTATATCATCCCATGTAATCCTTACCAAAAATAAAAAAAAAAAAAAACTATGAAATATCCTTCTTTTCTCAGATGAGGAAACTGAGGCACACAGAGTTTAGGGAACTTGTTTAAGATCACAGAGCTAGAAGGCACATGAGCCAGGATCGAACCCTCACGGTTTGACCAGGGAGTCCCAGAAGTTTTCACTCAGATGAAGCATATCTATTAATATTTGTAGAGTGCTTCCAAGATCTATTATATAGATCAGTCCTGTCCCCCTTTCAGATGTATGTCCCATAAGGCACCCCACCTGCCAAGCACTTCCCATGGCTGTCACTGATTTTCTGTGTCCCCTGGAGGCAGATGCATGTATTGGGGTGAGGGTAGGGGGCAGAAGGGGATGCCTTAACCTCATCTCCTTCTCCTCTGCCCTCTGGTCACTGGTTGCCAAACTTCACACTCATAACCACCTAAGTGCCTCTCGCATGCCTCCCTGCCTCCTCATTTCAACTGCCTTTAACTCAGTTCAAGCTGCCACCAAACCATAACTACATTTTGGCAATAGCCTACTCACTCAGTGAGTAGGGTGGCGGCCAGAATAATGTTTTCCCATTTATATTGTATTTTATACAAGTAAATGTGTTTACTATAGGAAACAATTTAAATGCCATTACGCAGAAAGAGAAAGATGGCTTGCCACACTCTACCTTGGTTTCAAAAGATTAGGACATGATAAAGTACAAGAACCTTCATGCTCTAGGATTTCCTGGCTCATCTCCCACACAATTCCTGCCTTCTGAATGTGTGGAATGAGGAACTCTATCCAATTCTCTGGTTGCTCCAAGACATTCCTCTTCCCTGGGCCTTCACCCACACTCTCTCCTGTGCTTGGAACGCCCAACCACAACTTGGGTGGCGCCCAACCACGCCAGTGTTTTAAGTTTTTCCAGCATTCAGTGCAAGTATCCTTCCCTGGGGAAGCCTTCCCCGCCTCTCAGTCTGGTTTAAATCCCTCTCCTCTTTTACCCTATAGTAGCCTAAGTGAAACTCAATCCTAGTACTGATCACACATACTATGGTATTACTGACTTCTCTGCCTGTAGCCAATGATCTGTGAGCTCCTTAAGAGCAAGAATAGTGTCCTGGTCATCTTGGTACACCCAGTGTCTTATACAGTGCCTAGTACTAGTTTGAATGACTTAGGACTTGTTGAACAACTGATTGAATAAAATATGTTAAAGCCAAGTGCCTCTCCCAGACTGCCCTTCCACTCCTAGACTTGCCCCATCAAATCCTCTACTATGTTCCTAAGCAGCTGCTGGCAACTGCCCTTCCAAAGGCCACATGGAGCACTGTCACATTGGTGGCCCCAGTGTGCACATTCACTACTAGTTATGTCCTTGTGTAGTCCCTTCCCACAGTGACTCTGGGCTCAGTAACATGACTTTCTTTGGCCAATGTGACGTTGGCAAGCATACCACAAACAGGCTGGCTGGATAAGTTCTTGGACACCAGAGCTTGTCGTCTTGAAACACTCATTTTTGGAAGCCTGCTGGTGTGTGGTGAAGAAGCTTAGCATGGACGGCCACATGGTGAGAGGAGCC
Organism: Mirza zaza; assembly: GCA_008750895.1. Taxonomy (NCBI): domain Eukaryota; kingdom Metazoa; phylum Chordata; class Mammalia; order Primates; family Cheirogaleidae; genus Mirza; species Mirza zaza. Next base: position 10,439 of record VSMD01140376.1, on the reverse strand, counting down.
ATGCAGAGAGAAGCCTGAAGGAAAAGAGGTCATTCTGGACATTCTAGCTCCTGTGGAGCTGCCAGCTTCCTCGTGAACACATCCTCATGAGTGACCTCAGCTATGTCTTGTAGAATAGAGAAGAACCACCCAGCTGAGCCCAGTCAACCCATAGCATTGGGAGAGATGATAGGCCACTGTTTGTTTATGCCACTGTTTGTTATGATCGTTTTAGGGGTGATTTGTTATGCAGCAATAGATAACAGGAATAGCCCAGTATGGAAACTCCCACATGCCTAACTCCTGGCACAGCAACATAGCCTCCTTGGCAAGCCTGGTTGGTCACTGCAGCTGCCCAATGTACCAAGGTCATTTGCTGGGACCAGGGCTGCCAGCAAAAGCCAGACCCAAGTGAGAGAATTGAAGCCCTCAAATCAAAGCACAACCATAAAATAGAAATACCCAGGAAGAGCCACAGCTAGGTATGAATGTCAGTGGCTTTTGTCAGGGAGAAGAAAGGAAGGCCAGGTGTGCTTTGATGTGCCTTCCTCTGGAACCTTCTTACAAGAACCCCTGGCAAGGAAACTGCATGAAGCTCCAGCCTCCTAGGGCTTTCGATCTCAGGGTGAAAACGAAGTAATTTTCAGCACCTCCAGACCCAAAGCACAGATGGTACTGGACCCAAGGGGGATTCTGTGCTTTGGCCCCCTTCTGCTGCAGGGTAGAATCCGGGCTCTTGCCTTCCTTGTCTAGCATCCCTATGCACCTGGCACTGTGCACACACCCATGATTTCTGCTTAGGGGCAACAGGAACAGAACTGCCAACAGGGAGAGAAGATAGCACCCCTGGGAGCCATGGTGGGGAACACTTAAAAAAGGATGTCTTTCTGTTCATTTATATACAGTATTTCCTCCTCCAAGGCTAAGCTAGATTCCTTTTTTATACCTTGTGGTTCTTGCTTCAATTATGATTAAGTCATTTCTAGTGAATATGGTATCTTTCTTCCCCAGTGTAGAAACAATTCCTTGAGAGAAGAGACTGTGACTGTCTTATTATACATTGTAACTTCTTTGCCCAGCACAGAGCATTCCACATAGTAAGCAGTCAGTATGTAGCTGTGGAGCGAATAAATGAAATGAGTAAATATCCAGGCCAGTGCCCTGCATGTAGGGTTTCTCAGCAATGATGCTAATGGTGCTATGGTGCTATCTCACACCTGTATGCTTGTGTAAGTGTTGTTCCTGTGCCCAGAGGTCTCTTTTTCTCCTTGTCTGTCTCGCACATAGCCTTTTTACTAGCTCTGAAATGGTGAGCTAGTTCCACACCTCTTTAGTCCTAGGTTTGCTCCTCCCATATACAGAGATAACAACTGCCTTAGACAGAGGGTGTGAGGATGAAGTCAATCAAGCCTACAACATGCCTGGATTAAATAATGCTAGTGGCTCTCTCTGACTTTGAGTGAAGACCCCTGGGTCCATTTCTCCATACCACATTCTCAGATCCTGGTGCTGAGTAGCCAGAAGTAATCCCTACCATAAAGTATTGGGCAGGGATGGGAACCCATAAGTAAGCTCGGCCCATGCTTCTCAAGCTGTAATGTGCATCCAGATTACTTGGAGATCTTGTTAAAACACGGATTCCAATTCAGTAGGTCTGGGGAAGGGGGTTGCAGAGATTTTGCATTTCTAGCAAGCATTCAGATGATGGGATCCACAAGGACCACCGTATGAAAAGCAAGAGATATAGCAGCAGCTGTGGAATGAGTCAGGAGAGAGGCCCTGGGCAGCCATGAGGGTGATCACTGGAAGGACACATGGGCAGTGGGGGTGGCCGAGGTTCAGGTTGCTTTGGTGACAGTCCCCCTGGCTCCTGGGTGGTAGGACCCAATCCCAGTAGCTCTAGGGCTCCTCCCTAGAGGCCAAAAACAGAACTGCAGAGAATGCCTGGGACATTTCCCTTCCCAGGTGGTGGAAGTAGGAGGGAGGGGGGAAGCAGGGGCGTTTTCTCTTGGCCAGTTTGCTGTCAGAACTAGTGCTCGAAAGGCACATTTTCCCAGTTGCAAGCCTCAGATCCTCTGCCCCCACCAAGAGTACTAGAGGGCAGTCAAGGACACAAATCACAGAGGGAGGCCAAATGACAAGAGTTATTCTGATGAACAGGAAGTCCTCCCTGAGCGGTTCTCCTAATTGGGAGTGGACACTATAGAAAGGTAAACCGATGCCAGACTACCCATGGAGCTCAGTCATGCTTGTCCGGGCCTGTCCGTGGGCGCGTGGGGTACATTCCTTGTGACCTCCTGGCAGCCTCAGCCCAGGAGGAGAACAATCAGAGGCCCTACCCAGGTCAGAGGGGCTATCTCAACTCTGGGCTTAGGAACGTGGGGACTTAAGTGTTTACATGCATTATCTCAGTAGTTCCCAACCTTCCTGGGGGGTTTCTGAGCACTCTCGTGTCATGGCAAGCCCACGTGCAGACCCCTGCCTGAGCGTGGTGGCAGTGCTTTGCTGTTGGTTGGAAAAGCATCACAGAGGCTGTCAGGAATTCTGGAATGCTTTTCACTCAATTCCTGTGTTATTATGGAAGCCCTTATGTACCCATGAAAGATGTCTGAGCAGGATACGAGCCAGTGGCGTTAATTCGGAGTGCGGGCAATGAGCTTAAGGTGCCAGTGGAGACGCAGACCTTTTGCAACAGTTCTTTGCCTCCTGCCCACCTTGGTCTTCGTTTTATCTCATTTAATCCTGAATCCTTTACCTCATTTAGTCTTCGTAACACCCCTTCGAGGTAGGGATAGCTACCCTCATTTCACAGATGAGGAGGCTGAAGCTTTAAGAGGTTAAGTGAGTTGTTCGAGGCCTCACGTCAAGTAAGAGGCAGGATCAGGCTTTCAACCCGGAGTCTTTGCAGCGGGGAAGCCAGGCCTCTTTTTCCGCCCCTGTTCCGGGGCGCTTCCTGCGAAGGCAGATTCCCGCGAGGAGTCGCTCTGGCGCCCTCTGGAGGTCGCTGCTCCATCCTGCCCCCCGGCTTCGGAGCAACAAAGGGCAGTTAATCGCGGATTAACGCCCACTGCTTTCCTTCTCTGTTTTGCAGGGTCCGGCACCCCGAGGAGGCCCTTAAGTGAAGTCTAGGTGACTATTATGCAAATGTGCCCGGGAATGGAAACGCGTGCGGGACCTCTGAGCCCACGCCCGCAGCCTCAGGAGAGGGGAGGTGAGAGGAGGAGGAGGAGGAGGAGGAGGAGGAGGAGGAGGAGGAGGAGGAGGAGGAGGAGGAGGAGGTGCCAGGCCCCCGCCCCCGCCCCACGCCCACCGCGCGGTTCCACAGCTGTCTGTCTGCGTCAGATGTTCTGAGCAGGGGTTGGGGGCTTCGCTCCCCACACAAAGAGAGTTCAGAGCTGTCAGCACCTTCCCCGCAGCACACTGGGTGCTGAGGAGCAGGTGATAATTACAGCCCTGTCACCCCATCACCTCTGAGCGGGATGGTTTTTTTTTTCTAAAAACAAATGTTGTGCTGCCTGGAAATCGAAGTTGGAGTTTCAGGTGAGGAAACACACACATGCAAGCTGCAGCTCTTTTCCACGAAGAATGGGTAGGGAGTTGGGTTTGGAAAGCACAGTTGGGGATGGCTAGTTTGCCTCCCTCCTCCTGGGGGAGGGGCGGGGCGGGGCGAGATGTCAGAGAGGAGGAGGAGGAGGGCCTCCGGGTGAGCACCTCCCCTGACCCCTGACCCCTGACCCCTGACCCGGCCTCCGCTTCCCAGGGAGGCGATCCGATCCTAGCCAGCGTGGGGTGTCGGAGCTCCATCCCGCGGCCCTTTGGAGAAAAGGCACCTGAGATGGCCCTTCACGTCTTGGAAGGAATCTTTCACGTGTTTTTTTTTTTGCATCGATGCAGTCATTTATTTATTTACTGTGTGTACATTAAGGTATTGCTATACTGATTATATTTCTCATGTGGCTTTTAATTAGAAAATGTCTCCAAAAGCAAAACAGCAGATATATACAAACTTAAAAACTTAAAGAAACAGAAAAATAGACATGAATGGAGAAGGCAAATTAAACATTGAGACTTCAAAGGTATTAGAATCTTTCACGTTTGTCTGCCTGCACCTCTGAACCCAACTCTCTTCTCCAGCTTAAATGCTGCCCAGCTCTTCAGACCTTTGATTTAGAAGGGTTCCAGTCTCCTCACTCTCAAGGTCTTCCTGTCCTCAGCACACACTGTCAGGTATCTGTGAACGTCTGTGTTTAAAGGCAGCAACGCGACTAAAATATTCCAGAAATATGTACTCAGATTTTGACACTCAGATTCACACACACTGAAACAAAGCAAAGCGATTTCCCCCTTGAACAAACACATAGTTCCACATCATAGTAGCTTGTGTGAATTGAGGGTTTTACTATGTGCCAAGCGTGGTGCTAAGCAGTTACATACATTATCGCATTCGGTCTTCACACACCCTTACGAGATGGGTACAGAGATTATGTATATCATCATCACTTTACAGGTGAGACTAAAGATGTTAGGAATCTACTTGAGTCTCAGAGCTAATGAAGTGTTGAGAAAGTGCTGAACTCCATACCTGTTTGTCTCCAAAAATTCATGCTTTTAACCACTCCTCTGTCTTGTCTACCACACATAGAATCACTTAATGTTGTTTTAGCTAACACTGCACATATACTCCAATATAGCTCTGCTTATTGCATTCATGATCACATAAGCATGCTCAGAAAGAGATCCAAGTAAGTCCCTATATGTTGTCATACACACAACCAAAATTCTTAGTTTTAAAAAAACCCTACAGAAATATGATCATCTCCTATCTAACTTACCTAATCAGCTTTATTTACAACTACTTTTCATTGCAAAAACTATCATTCAGGCAAAAGCAATGAATGTATTGGAATATATTTGTGGTTTGCCTTGGCAATTTAATCTCTCAGAAAGCAGAGGTTGGTGGCAGGGGTTGGGGGCATCTATTTGGGACCTAATTCTGCCCCAACAAGGGTGAACTGCTTGGAGAAGAAACAGGAAAGAAATCCTGACAACTAGTAGGCAGGTCATCTCAAAGTCCATGCTATTCATGGAGTAAAAGGCCAGGCCTGGTCCGACATATACGTTATGTCCTTACAAAGGCAGATTATAAAACCTTCAGAGAAAAGATAGGCTGATTCCATGACTCGATCCTCTCACAAAGACAGCTCTGAAAGGATGACTTCCAAAAATGAAATTCTGACAATACAATTGCAAATGACGCTGATAGAGAAGAACTGCAGTTGCACAGGATGAATACAAAGAAGTGACACAGATCTCTAAGCATAATATCTGGAAGGCTAAAGCTCGAAATGAGCCGAGGACAGCACCACAAAAGGCCTTCTTGGGTAGAATCAGGGAATGATAACAGAGAAGGGCTCGATCCACCTCTCTCCACACCAGCTAGGTGACCTTGGGCAATTTCCTTAAGCTCTCTGAACCTCAGTTTCCTTGTCCATAAAGTAGAAATAATAATTCTTACACTGCAGGTTCATTATGAGGATTATCTGAAATGATGCATTAAAAAACAAAAAGCAACCCAACACAGGGGAAGGCTCTCAGAAAATAGCAGTTGTCAGTTCCTTCTCGTCTTCCTAATGACTAATGATTTAAATTGAACAAAAAGCAGCACCGTTCAGCCCCTGTTCCCCTTTCTCTCGGGGACAATGATCCTAAGACTAGAAAATCTAGAATAAACATTGATGAGGAGAATTTAAGAATCCAAGCAGCACACCAGTTGTTAAAATGAGATCAACCCGCTTGACCTGGAAGAATTACATTCAGTAGTTTGAGGATAACACGCAGAACGCAGGCCTGGTGTTGGAAATCATTGAAGAATCATATAGAATGGAAACGGACAAAAGACATACCTGGAGCATAGCAAAATCTCAATTAAAATTTGTTGAAATGGGGTTGAAAGGAGCTAGAAAGAAGCAAATGCCTTGATTTTCAAAAAAGGATTGGTTTGCTGGAGACTTCATCCCAGGTAAAAATCAGAACTGCTTTCCACACAGCTGGCTTGCAAGCTCTCAAGAAGAGATGCAGTGATCCACAGGAGCTGGCATGGGTCTATCAAGAATTCCTTATACCTGACATAGCTCATTTCCTTTTCTGATAGAGTTGTTAGACGAGTGGATGAAAAACACTGTCTCTTAGGGCTCCTGATCCTGGATGGAGAAATGTGACTCGGAGGATAATACAGCCTGGGGCTTCATAACTGGTGGCATGACCCCATCCAAAGGCAGTAGGGTAGCCGGATCAATACCAGCCTAGGGCGAGGATAGTCCTGAGGCAAGCTGTCACCTAGGTCTGTCCTGGACAACAGTGGGAGGGTGTAGGTGGACTGCTGATCAGCTAGTTATAAATCAAACAAATAGGGGCACTTCCTGCATTGGTGGGCAGAGTCAGGATCCAGTTCCATCTACACCAGCTGAATCTAGGGTCAAAAAACCAGTATCTTTCTATAACATCTATTCTTCCTCCAGGCTCCATGATCACCTGCGCCAGAAGCTTCTTCCTCTTACTCATTTCCCAAATCCATCAACTCACCAATATTTAGGTTTCACCTCCTAAGTATTTCTCAGATGTTTCCTCTCCTTTCAATCCCACTGTTCCTGTGTAAATTAAGGCTCTCATCCTATTATATAACAACAGCCAGGGGTTTGGAACCTGGTCAGAGAGAGCCGTGTTCAAACCCTAGTGTTGCTCATAGGTGTGTGATCAGGTTATTTCAATAACTTGCTGTGTGAGCACGTTATTTAACCTGTCGTTTAGATGAAGGGAGGGGAGTGGGGACTTGTGATGTGAGCCCCAGCGGGTAGAAGCCATATTCTGTTCATTTTTGGATTCCCAAGCAAGTAGCCCGGTGCTTTGCTCACAAAAAATAACAAATGTTTGCTAATTTGAAGTCTCAAATACAAAATAAATAGATCTCTTAGGCGTCCTCTCCCCAAAATGAAGGTGGGTGCTATTTGGCCAGCAGTTATACACAACTTTTCTTCCAAGTGAGGAAGTCACTTTCTCAATCTCGGTGATATTTCCACGTTCCAGCAGGACAAAGATTGTCACACCACCCTTACCCCTGGCTTCCAGGAGAAGGAAAGGGATGGGGCTTAGAGGTTAGAGACGTCCCCAAGGTGCCCCAGCCTGTCACCAGCAGCACTTGGCTTTGCCTAAGCTTTACCCCACTTGCTTACACTCTGCTGCCTGTGGACCCAAATGGCTGTGTGGACAGGCAAGAAAAACGAGCTTGTGGCTCATGACAGCAGAGGGGGCACGAGAGGGGTCTGGGACATCTCAGACAGACCAGCCTGGCCTCTTCCCCTCATGCCTGCAGGATGTCCCATGGCTATCTCTGCACCAGGGCTTCTATCATGATCAAGGCAAAGAGCCCTCTCCACTTTCTTAGGAGATTTGAAAAGCAGAGCAGCTGGTGCTGCCAACAAGCACTTGGCCTTGGAGATTTCTTGGAGTTGGTTTCATGGATCAAGGAAACCCTGTATCTATCTGCTCAGGGCTAAACTCACATTTAGGTTGGTGCTTACATTCCCTGTAGCCCTCACTCACCCAGCGAACCTGGGCATCTCCTCTCTCACTCCTCGGATGCATCTCTCCAGCTTACTAGAGTTTTCAAACCACACAGGCTGGAAAATATAGCATGGCAGAGCCCAGGGACACTTGGTTAAGACCACCCAGGGACAGCGTCAAACCCAGGCCCTGACTCCCAACCTACTGTCATCACCCTCACCCCACTGCCTGCCTGGGATGGCATGGGGAATGCCCTCTGCACAAGGATAGGCAGAAATTTGGGCCCATTTTCAAGAGTCCTGAAATCTCTACCAGCCAGGCCAGGAGTGCAACAGGGAATGGGACCTGCAGGTTTTAATAATGAAAATCACGTATGTCTTCCTCTCACTGTTGCCAGGCCCTGTATACACTGATGTTCTCCTTGGACCTCACTGAGCTTTGTGAGGCAGGCGTTGTCACTTCTGTTTTACAGGTGAGGAAAGTGAAACTCAGAAAAATTAATGCAACATGCCCAAGATCCCACATGGCAAGTGGACATCTCTCATTTCAGGGCTGGGGGTATGGCCAGGTCAGGCACTGGTATACACTAGGAGGGGGAAGAAGTCAGACTTCATCCAAACGGCAAGAAGAAAAAATCATCCCCAAGCCCAGCTAGGGAACATGCCGCAGGCAGGGAGAAGTGAGGGACCAGACCCAGAGACTCTTCCAGAAAAATCAATGGTGGTGTCTGCTGTTCCAACCAGGACAGCTGGCAGCCCAGAGCCTATTTATGCAAAGCTACTGTGCCTACATCAAAAGCCTGGGCCAACCCGAGAGGGCCAGGACGGCTGCAGGGAGAGGCACATGGTGACTCAGGGCAAGAAAGCGTGTCCTGGTCCTCACCTGGAGAGGAGGCTGGGCAACAGGCTGTGGCAGGGCCTGAGAGTCCCACTGAACCTGGGGATGACAGGGAGCAGCTGGTCTAGCGTCCCACCCAGACAGGATCTAGAGGACCAGGGTCAGCCCGGATGCCCATGAGGCTTGCAGTCACCTTAGGGTACAAATGGGATCAGCTAGTCAGCTCTTAAGATACACTCAGTTTTCCTTCTTTGCCCCTTAATATTTCTCTCCACACATGTCAACCTCTATAGGCCACGCTAAGGTGGAAACGTGTGTCCTTCTGCGTGAACAGACCTAGAGAGATCAGAGCACCCCCTAGAAGCCAGGTGAGGTCACAGACACCCGTGGGTCAGGCAACACACTCTGAGCACGTACGTGCGCCAAGCCCAGCCCCAGGTGCTAGAAACCGTTAGCACAGTGGAAAGGGTCCCTGCACTCACGAAGCCCATGTTCCAGAGGGAGGGAAATGAACAACTCAGTTCTAGCCAAAGACTACACAGTAAATTCGGAAGAATAAGTGCATCTAAGGGTGTCTGTGGTGGCCTCTCTAAGGAGGTAGGGAGGTAGCCTTTGGGCTGCACGAGGAGAAAGTGCCAGTCTAGGGAAGCTCTAAGGAAGGGCACTCTCAGCCGAGGGAACAGCAAACACAGTGGCCCTGAGACAGGACTGAGTGTGGCATGTGGGAGGAACCACCAGAAGGTGAGTGTGGTTGGCACCTGGGCGCATAGGGGACAGGGACAGGATGAGAGCAAAGGAGCAGGCAGGCGCAGGGAGCAAGGTGAGCCCCAGGGCCCCCACCTCTTGGCTGTGCCCTGAATTCCTGGTGCAGAGCTCATGCTTAGTAAACACCTGCTGAACACGCAAATCGATGAGACGGTGCTGGGCTAATGTGCAATGAATTGAGCTGGGAGATGAAAGTGATTGCTGGCGGCTGTCCCCTGAAACGTTCCCACAGAGGACCTGTTCCACAACCCCCCCCAACCCGCCAGGTGGTTCTCCTGGCGAGGACCCAGCACGAAGGCAACTAAGGCAGGAGGGCACAGACCAAAACGTGGGTCTCTGAGCTGGGGATCCTACAGCTGACTTCAAAAGTTCTTTTTTGCAAAAAAAAAAAGAAAGAAAGAAAGTGTATCTCTGGGATACCAAGGCCAATCACTATATGGAAAAATGGGAAGCCACCAACCAGACACCCTTGCCCAGAGACTCCCAGGCCCCGCCCCCTGCCTGGAATCTCCCCTAAATTTCCCCCAAGGGACTCAGATTGGCACAGGCGGCACTGGACCACTGATGCTGGGGACGGTGGCTCTGTTGTGCAGAGGGTTTTGTTGTTTAAGGAGAGGGGATTTTTGGCTTCGTTGGCACTTGTCTGGTAGCGGGACTAAACTGGAGGGTGCAGCTGGGCTGGAGAAACACGTGTGGGCACGGCCGGCTCGGGGCTGAGCACTGGGCGAGCTCTGGGTTTGCATGAAGAGCAGGCTAGTGGGGAAGCCAGCCACGTAAACGGAGCCCAGGGCCCCGTCCACACTGCCGGACGGGTCAATAACTGTCTGGGGCTTTTCTCCCTCGGAGCCACAGAGCCAGACTTCAAAGAGCGTTTCACTCTGGAGCTCCCACTCTGATTTCTTTGCTCTTTTGTTTTTCCACGTGAGCCAGAACACACGGACAGTGAAGTTGGAAGCTCTAGAAGCCAACAGGAGGATGAATTATTGACGTGTGTGCTTCTTAATAGTAGGCTCAGAATCTCTGGTGTTCGCAAGGCTGCAGGCCACTCGGGGGTCTGTCCCTTCAAGCCAGACACTTTTCAGGGACTGGCCTGGAATCCATTATGATGCTTTTGGAAGACTAGAAACAGTCTATTTCCCCAAATACTTGGCCAAAGACTATCAAGTAAATTCCGAGGAATAAGTGCATCTAACGGTGTCTGCAGTGGCCTCTCTAAGGAGGGATGGAGGTATCCTTTGGGCTGCATGAAGAGAGGAGAGACAAAGGAAAAGTTGCACTTGGCTCAGGCTGTTTTCAAA
>VSMD01140373.1:0-37445 GCA_008750895.1 Mirza zaza | reverse complement strand
CCCCAGAGGGACCTGCAGTGCACCCAGTGTGCACCCCGACCTTCCTGAACCTTCCCCAGAGGGACCTGCAGTGCACCCAGTGTGCACCCCGACCTTCCTGAACCTTCCCCAGAGGGACCTGCAGTGCACCCAGTGTGCACCCCGACCTTCCTGAACCCCCCAGAGGGAACTGCAGTGCACCCAGTGTGCACCCTGACCTTCCCTGTTTGCCAGATGACCTGGGCTGGGGGTGGTTAGACCAGAGTCTGTTTCCCAGAGACTCAGCACAGCACGGGGTCCACTCTCAGGGTCAGGGCTTCCGAGGTAGGTGAGAGCTCAAGTCCGTCTCACTGTGGGTCTAGTGGAAACACACAGCATGCTTTGGGTCTTTCCGGTCTCGGAGTAAACGTGCTCAGTAACGGCAGCTTCCCCTCACCTGGGGAGTAAGGTCATGGAAAAGGGGCTAAATGGAGGTCCCTGACCCTCCTCCCCCTCGCCTCCCGCCTACACACCCCCCATGAGCAGCCCTCTAGGGCACCCGCCCTGCCTTTAGGGAACCTTCCTGGGACTGCCCCGTCTGAGTGTGCCATCTGCCTCCCACTGGCCACAAGGCAGGGTCCCCGACCCGCTGTGTCGTTGGAAGGTCGCGGAGTAGGGGACTCCGCGGGGCCCAGCAACAGCGACCTGGAGCCCAAAGCAATGGGGACACGTGACGCTGGAGTGCTGGGTCCTCCGGGGAGGCGGCCACACCATGCCCGTCCCAAGGTCGAGGGTGAGGACACCAGCCCAAGGAGGCCTTGGAGGCGGCTGGCAAGGCCCGACCGTGGCCTTGGCTCCAGACTGGCTGTGCTGTGGGCTGCCAGCTGGGGCCTTGGGTGGTCTGCGGAAGCCCGGCTCAGCGGCGTGTGCTCCGCTGCAGGGCAGGCCCGAGGCCTCGGACGCTCCAGGCCCATCTGCCGTAGCCAACCCGGCTCTGCAGGGCAGACGCAGCGCTGCCCACCAGCCTGAGAAACCCAACACCTCGACTGCTCACTGTCCAGGCGGTGGGAGAGATTCCTCTGCAGGCTGAAAGGGCACTGCCATGCAGGCCACGCCACAGACATTTATTAACAGTAAGCACCGGCCGGGCTCGGTGGCTCACGCCTGTCATCCCAGCACTCTGGGAGGCCGAGGCGGGTGGATTGCTCAAGGTCAGGAGTTTGAAACCAGCCTGAGCAAGAGCGAGACCCCGTCTCTACTATAAATAGAAAGAAATTAATTGGCCAACTAATATATATGTAGAAAAAATTAGCCGGGCATGGTGGCACATGCCTGTAGTCCCAGCTACTCAGGAGGCTGAGGCAGGAGGATCACTTGAGCCCAGGAGTTTGAGGTTGCTGTGAGCTAGGCTGACGCCACGACACTCTAGCCTGGGCAACTGAGTGAGACTCTGTCTCAAAAAAAAAACAAAACAGTAAGCACCTACTGCATGGAGCGTGTGCACCACTCAGTGACGGGGACGGGCGCTCCAGGAACAGTGGCCAGTGTCACGGATGTCAAGAGAGGGGACGTGCCGTGGGCCGTGGGAGAGGAGTGGATGCCAGTCCCGCCGCAGCATCGGGGCGGCCCCTGGAGGCAGGAACGGTGGAGCTGTGCGACAGGTGGGCGGAAGTCAGCCCAGGGGAGCAGGGAACAGCCTTCCCGACAACACACAGTCAGAGGCTGGAAAGAGAGAGAATGCAGTGCTTTCGAAGGCCGGGTTAAACTGAGTGAGAAATCGCGATGGTGTCGGGCCCGGGCTTTCCCGGGGCAGGGAGCTGCGGGAGAGGCTGCCAGGAGAGGGTCTCCGAGGAGCCCACCAGACCCTTCTTCCAAGAGAGCACCAGCCCCGTCATGCCTGTGTTGGCCAAGGCGGCTGCAGCCCCTCCCTGCCCTCCCTTCACACCTGACAACCCCCCACTGGCCCCCGGGGAGCCAGAGGAGGGGAGAAGGCGGAGGTGGGCCTGGGCCGTCCAGGCCTAGAGCACAGCTCAGCGGGGGGAGGGGAGGTGCTGGACCCACGGTGCCGCCGCGACTGGCTGGACTCCACCGGGCATCTCACCTGTAGAATGACAATGTCCTTAGGCGTGACAGGCACAGGGGTGTGCTGCGGCCTGGGCAGGGAGGGACATTCTGGGAACTGCCAGAGACTCCACTGGGGGGCGGAGGAGGGTGAGTCTGCCGGGGCCTGAGCAGGTGCAGGTGAGGAGGGAGGAGGTGGCTTCTGTTCTCGGATAGCGTGAGCCTGTCGGTGTTCAGCCTCGAGTGGCAGAGCCGCAGCCTGGTGTTGCCCTCTCGGGCTCGCCGGGTGTGGGGACATACAGGTCCCGAGGGTGCAGCCTGGAAACAGCCCTGAGATGAGGAGCTGGGAGAACAGGGCCCCATGGGAAGGTGAGGTCAAGTGTACCCCGAGATCAGGGAACCTTCTAGATGGCTGGACTGAGAGGACCCAGGTCAGGGGAGTTGCCTCCCAAGGTAAGGAGCTGCTCATGCCCCAAAGAGGGGCCGGCAGGCCAGGAACCAGAGGTGGAGGGTCCCACTGCCACCAGCACCCATGTCCCCAGGGAGCTGGGCGGTGACAGCTGAGCCCGTTGCACGTGGCAGCCAAAGTCTGCAAAAACCTCAAAGCCGGCATCTCAGCCACTCAGGCAGGATGGACAGAGCTGCCCGGGACAACCAGGAAAGGACACGCTGACCGCTGGGGGCAAGTCAGAGGTCCTTAGATTAAGGATGAAGATAGAGCCCCGAACGTACCCGCCATTTGGGTAGAATTTTGTTTGCTGTGCAGCTAAACTCATGCATTCCTATTCTCTGTGGAAGGTTGAGTTTCTAGACCTTTCCTTTTACGTCTTTTAAAAATAGCCTGTATCGGAACTTCAGATGTCTCAGTGACCAGTGATTGGGCACAAGGCCCAGCTCTGTCACTTAATCGCTGTGTGGCCGCGGCACGTCCTTGAGCTCTCGGAGCCTGGGTCCCTGCGTCTGTCGTCCGCAGATTGGCCGCACCAGGTGAACGCCCACGCGGCAGAGAAACAAAGTTGGGAAGTGTCCTGGCACAGTACTCACTTGCCATTTTCCCATTTCTGCTTCTAAAATTACTGCCTCCTTAAAAACATTCTCTTACCCTCTGAACTGATTTAGATTTGTCTAGATACAGTCATGTTTAATTAAAATGATTTCAATCTCTGTTAATAAAAAGAAGAAAAACGCTCAGGTGCCTCCTCTGTGCAGGGCTTCCTGCACGTGTCTGCATTTATTCACTGATTGCCCGTATTTTTGCTCTTGTCTTTGCTTCTGTTTTATTAATTACAGGGAAGTTTGGGTTCAGAAGTATCTGTTGCAGCCCACGTGGCCATGACGTATCTGCCTCTGGCCCAGGGCCCGGTTCATGTCCAAGCGTGTGCAGGTCGGGGCCGGGCCGGGCCCCCTGAGGGCGAGGCGGCTGCCTCAGGTGTCCTCCAGACCTGTCCCAGGGACATAGCGCCAGAGCCTGAGCAGGTGCAGGTGAGGAGGGAGCGCAGGCCCAGCAGTGAGGAATCCTGGCACCACTCGACTCTTCCCTACTGCAATAGTTATTGCCTAACAGTCTCTGCCCCAACCACTCTAACTAGTGTGTGGCTTAGTTTATCTTTGGCCAGTATGAATTTGGTGACACAGTGCAGCCCATAACACCCACCCTGTGCACCCCCACTCATCGCCCTCCCTCTCTCCAGCCTGAATTATGGGACCTCCTTTGATGTTTTCTTGTTTCAGAATTTTATCCTTCACCCTTGCAGTGTCACTGTTCGCTTGGCTTTATAAATGCCCTGAACACGTATCCACTTATCCACGTTGTGAAAACACATCATACCGTATGAGGCCTCCTGCAACTTGCTTTTTCTGTCAATAGTTGTTTCTATTGTTGCAAGCAACTATTGTTCATTCATTTTGAGGTTGTAAGACGCTTCATTGTCAACTTCGCTGTGATTTATTTGTGCTTTTTCTTGTTCTGGCCTTTCCAGATTTTTGCTAAAATGCATGACCCTACCGTGGACATTTTTGCACATGTGTCCTGGAACCCATCTCCATTTGCTTCTTTAGAGAAGAGTCTAGAGGGAGAATCGTGGGGTGATTGCATGATTATTCAACCGTACAAGTTCCCAAACACTAATGAACACCCTCTCATGGCAGTATGAGCCAGGGCCTTGCCAATACATGAGGATTTCCAGACAGCTTTGCTTTTGCTAAGTGAGAGAATGGAAGCAGTCTCGTTTTGTATAAAATTGTATTTCCCTGACAGCCAGTGAAATAAAGGGTTTTTTATTTATATATTTTTTGAGACAGAGTCTCACTCTGTTGCCTGGGCTAGAGTGCCATGGCGTCAGCCTAGTTCACAGCAACCTCAAACTCCTGGGCTCAAGCGATCCTTCTGCCTCAGCCTCCTGAGTAGCTGGGACTACAGGCATGTGCCACTATGCCCAGCTAATTTTTATATATATACATACACATATTTTTTGGTTGTCCAGCTAATTTCTATTCTTTTAGTAGAGACAGGGTCTCGTTCTTGCTCAGGCTGGTCTCGAACTCCTGAGCTCAAACGATCCTCCCACATCAGCCTCCCAGAGTTCTAGGATTACAGGCATGAGCCACCACGCCCGGCCTTCGAGAACTTTTGTTCTCAAATGTATTGCCTCCAACAAAGACAATTCCTTTCCTGGAGTTCCTTTTGTGGGTAGGCAGAATAACAACCCCCTAAGATGTCCTAGTCCCCATAACTTGTTAATACATTAGGTTACATGGCAAAATGCAGTGTGTGTGTGATTAAGCTAAAGATGTCAAGACAGAAAGGGAGGTGTGGGGACTGGACTCCCATGAGCCATGGGATTGGTGGGTGGGGTGGATGGGGCCAAACTGTTGTATCCAAATCTCAAGACCAGTGCCTTAGGCTGTTTTCTGCTGCTGTAACAGAATACCTGAGACTGGGTAATTTACAAAGGAAAGGAGTTTACTTGGCTCACAGTTTTGAAGGCTGGGAAGTTCAAGTGCATAATATACTACATCATAGCACAGCAGACAGGGCAAGTGGGCACACCCAAGAGGGGCCTTACCTTAGGACAACCAGCTCTCATGATGGCTAATCCTGTCCCAAGACAGCAAGGACCCACTCCCTCCCTCGAGAATTAACCCAGTCCCTAGAGAGTGGCACTTATCTCCCTTAACAACCTAACAGCATCTTAAAAAGGCCCCTCCTCCCAATGCCACCACGCTGGGAACCAGATTTCTACCACACGAATTCGGGTGGACACACCCCAACCACAGCAGCTGGGAAGATGGAGGGCAACAGCTGGGTGAGCCTGAGTCTCTCTGGGTGCCCGAGACGAGTTCGCCACTTGGGCTCAGCTGAAAGGTTCCTCAGGGACTCGTCACACTCCATTCCTGGAAGTGCTGAAGAACGCACCCACTTTCCCGGAAGGCCCTGCCTGGCTGCCTCGTCCCCCCACCCATCCCCACCTTCCTGACACAAGCCCCGCCCTGTGCTGTCTCTCAGAGGAAGTTATATGGAAACGGAGGTCGTCTTTGCTTTGGGGGCTTAGCTCCTCTCAAGGAAGAGGGTCACATTTCCGGCTGTCACATTTTATGATGACAGGCACAGCAGAACAGGCCTGGAACAGGCTGCTCAGGGGCACTTTGAACATCTTCCAGAAGGTCAGGCCATTTGGAAATCTGCGAAATGTATGGATAGATGATTATTGTCCTTATGTGTATCTAACTTTCTACATAGTTTTCTTTTTTTTTAAATTCAGTTGCTTTTCTTTTGATGAGGAAGAATACCGTTGGGAAAACATCAAACACGATTCATGGCAGTTTCACAGTAAGGCATCACACAGAAAATACTCACACAGTATAACTTTTGTTTTCCTTTACTGACGATCGTTATTACTTCCCCTCCGGGCAAGACGGTATTGTAAGTTCCTGTTTAGTAGGCCCTCTCACAATTCTCTCCACCCGCGGCTACAACAGATAGTGTTCAAAAGGAAAACTTAAAAATCCGTAACACTTCACAGGCAAAAAGATGCACGAGGAACACAAGGCGGCGTGGAGGACTGGGACGCGGGGCGCTGGTCCAGGGGAGGCACCGGTGGCTGGGAGCGCGGTCCCGAGGACGAGCGGGAATGAAGCGCGCGCGAGAGGCCGACGACAGCCAAGGGCCCCGCCAGGCCTGCGCGCCCTTCCCGCCAAATTCCCTCCGCAGAGCCTCAGCCCGGGCTCCGGGGCGGCTTCTCGGAGGCAAAGCCTCGGCCACTCCCGCGGCGAGCGCGAGGACAAAGCGGCTTCCCCGGGCCCGGCCCTGCCGACGGGCGCCCCTCTGACGACCAGACAGCCGCGTCGCGGGCGACCCTTCCCCGCGCGCACGACGCTGCGGGCTCCGCGGGCTGCGGCTCCCAGCGCCCCCTCCCGCCTCCCAGCCTGAGGCCGCCGGACCCCCCGCCACCCGTCGGTCCCGCGCGTCCCTCCGTCCACCGCGCTCGGCTCGGGGGCCAACTGAGGGTCACGGGCCGCAGTGCCACTCAGTGCGCAGGCGCACCACCTCCCGCGCGCAGGCGCACCACCTCCCGCGCAGGCGCGCCACAACGGCCCGCGCGCAGGCGCACCGCCACCCGCTTCCGCCTGCGGCTTGGCGCCCGCGGGCTTCCGTGCCGGCGTCTCCATGGCGACCGCGTGAGCCGCCCCCCCCCCTCCGCGTCACCCATTGTCCCGCCGCTGCTCTCCGCCGCCCCGGCCGGCCGGCGGGCTGGGGGGGAGGGGGGCAGGGGAAGGCCGCGCCTCGCAGGCGTGGGGCGGGAAGCCCACAGCGTCGGGTGCGGCTCGGCCTCGCCGGAGTGGGGAAACCGAGGCAGGGCGCGCGGCGGGGCGGGGCCTGCAGCCAGCCCCTGCGACCCGCGGACCCCGCGCGGCTGCTTTCTCCTGTCGGAGGTGCGTGGGCGGCGGCCGGGCGGAGGGTGGGCCCGCCGTGGGGAACGCTGCACAGGCCGGGCCTCCGGCGTGGCCCGCCGCGTCGGCCGCCCGCGGGGCCGTCCCCGCCGGGGCTGTCGCGCGGTCCGCGGCGCGTCCCAACGTTTCCCTGAACGCGCAGGAGGCTGCATTGCGGCCTCGCCGGACCGGACCGGACCGGACCGGACCGGACCGGGCCCCGGCAGCTGCGTGGAGCAGGAGCATTCAACGGGCTTTCCCTGTGCCCGACCGGCGCGCGCCGGACTCGGGGCCGAGGGTAAACAGAAGGCGGCGTTCCCGGCCCCCGGGAGCGGGAGGCAGGGAAGGACCGCAGCAGGGCCCGCCGCCGTGCAGAATAGTCGTTCCCTGGGCGCACCTCCGCGTTTTCCGGGAGTTAAAAAGTCGAATCTTGGAACTGTGTGTGTGGTGCAGAGGGAGGGCAGAGAATATTGTTGATCCGCACCGCCTTACATCCCAGTTCTTCACGGATTTAAAGTCGGATCCGTCACGCTGCTCATCCAAAACGATGGCTCGTAGAGCCAGTCGAGCCGTTGCAGGCCTGCCCCGCCGCCGCCCCGCTCGGCCTGTGCGAACGTGTCGGCATCGTTAGTTGCTTCCCCGTCTCTCCCTCCCCCCGTGTCTCCAGGTGACCCCAGGCCCCGGAGGATGAGCCGAGGCTGCTGGCGGACGGCGGATGGAGGGAAGCGGCTCCGGCACCGTTCCCTCTGGGCCTGCTGACGGCAGGGAGGAGGGTGCCGGCCAGGCCGAGCGCTTGCCTGCCTCCCCCTCCAGAGATGTTCACAAGGGTCTTGAGGAGATGAACTTACCTCCTCCGTCCATTTTAGACTTGAGTCTAAGTGGTCTGCGCAACTTGGGAGAGATCTTTAAAATCCCCACCCTCCAGGTGAGTGGTCAGCTGTTCCTCAGGACGTGTGTCCACAAGGTTCCTGCACACAGAAACGGGAAATTTAGGCCGGGCCCGGTGGCTCAAGCCTGTAATCCTAGCTCTCTGGGAGGCCGAGGTGGGAGGATCGTTTGAGCTCAGGAGTTCGAGACCAGCCTGAGCAAGAGCGAGACCCCATCTCTACTATAAAAATAGAAAGAAATTAATTGGCCAACTAATATATATAGGAAAAATTAGCCGGGCATGGTGGCACATGCCTGTAGTCCCAGCTACTTGGGAGGCTGAGGCACAGGATCGCTTGAGCCCAGGAGTTGGAGGTTGCTGTGAGCTAGGCTGACGCCACGGCACTCACTCTAGCCTGGGCAATAAAGTGAGACTCTGTCTTAAAAAAAAAAAAAAAAAAGAAAAAAAGAAACGGGAAATTTGCTCCTGGGCTTTTGTTTGTAGGCGCCTTGCTCTTTGGAAGCAGTGAGGTTCTAGAACGAAATAGAGGAAGGGTTAACTTGTGGTTCCATGGGCTGATCACAACAAAAGGAGAACTTCAGTCTGGCCGGGTCCAGCCAGTGGAAGCAGCCGACTGCTTGCATGAGGCCCCTGATCCCTCCGTGCAGGCCTCCTCTCTCCTTGGGGAAGTGTGAGTCACAGAAGACCCAAGGTGGAAATTACTGCCAAGACACCCTGGGTCTCCTGTTAAAAACACAAAACCGTTTTTTAAAAAAATCAGGCAATATTAAAACAGTTAAAAACCTGTTTTTCCCACTTACGACTCTGCTCGAGTCACACCCTGATTTCGCTGGGCGCCAGGGGCCTTTTTCAGGTCGGTCCCTAGCAGGTGCGTCTTGTCCCTGTGCTTTTCTGGAGAAAGGTTCCGTTAGAGCACAGCTTTGATGTCAGACAGGTGAGGCTCCTCCAGCAGTGCCCGTCGCTGCCTGGAGTCAGAATTTCCTTAGAGCTCATTTGGCTTCATCTGGATTATGGGAGTGATAATGTTATTATGGATATTGTAAGAAAGAAGTGATAGCATCTATAGTGCAGTGTCTGGAACACAGCTATGGTGCTGATTGACATTGTTGAGTGCTTTTACAAACGCTGCATGCTTAGATTTTAAGTGGCTGCTTATACTACTAAACCGCACTATTTTATGTTTTTGCTTGCCCCATTTTGCTGGCAGGACCCTCTGGTCTTACTGTCAGCACTGCCCTCTAGGACTGAATCTGTGGTCACAGGGAACCTGCCTTATCAGGGCTCCTGTTGTGCGTGTGTTACTTTTAATGAAGCAAGTGCCCTCAACTCTGCATAAGGGATTCAGATTGCGAGATGTATGTTATTATACCTTGATGCATGAAGTCCTTCAGGTATAATAAAGCAGCTGATGCTTACACTCCCCTTCCTGTGTGCCGCACGCTGCCCGTTTAGCACTGCCCGTGAGGGAGGTCACGTGGCAATCAGGGACTCCGGAGCACAGACTGGTTCAGGAACTTGCTGAAGGTCTCACAGCTGATAGGTTTCAAAACCTAGGTTTGAACCCAGGCAGTCTGGCTTCAAGGTCAGTGCTCTGAACATCTGTTTCTTTTTTTGAGGCGGAGTCTTGCTCTGTCCCCCAGGGTAGAGTGCAGTGGCATCATCATAGCTCACTGCAGCCTCACAATCATGGCCGCAAGCCGTCTTTCTGCCTCAGCCTCCCAGAGTGCTGGAATTACAGGGACACACCACCATGCCCGGCTAAATTTTTTTAGTTTTTGTAGAGATGTCGGGGGGGGGGTGGTCTCACTATGTTGCTCAGGCTGGTCTCGAACTCCTGGTCTCAAGTGATCATCCTGCCTCAGCATCTCGAGCAGCCAGACCACAGGTGTGCACCATGATGCCCAGCTAATTTTTCTGTTTTTAGTGAGACGGGGTTTCCATCTTGCTCAGGCTGGTCTTGAACTCCTGAGCTCAAGCAGTCCTCCTGCCTTGGCCTCCCAGAGTACTGGGATTGTAGGTGTGAGCCACCTTGTCTGGCCTGAACATCTGCTTCTACTGCCTCAGTAAATAAAGGTGTATATATGGATGTAAATACATGTTATGATGTAAATATATATAACAACAAGATTAATGGCGGTATTTTTTAAAATGACCTACAATCCCACTACACTGCGACTGTGGAATTATATATACACATACACATTTTACATGGCTAAAATCAGTGTGTACACATTGGGTTCTGCTGTCTTTGCTTATTTATGATGGTGACTTAGAAATAGCCCGAGTTGATGTATCAGACTGTTCCTCGAGTGATGGTCACCGAGACTGTTAATATTTTTGTGTGGGTGTTGTCATAGATGACACTACAGCAGACATCTTAGTGACTTACGGTGAGTAGGACCAGAGTGGCTCCAGCTGTTTGCTCACTCAGCAGGCAGGGACCGGGGGCTGCCCACCAGCCTGCAGCGGGTGCTGGGGAAGGAGCCGGGACACTGAATGTGGGGCCTTGGGGTCATGTTTGGTGTCGGGGGACATTTGATGGAAAAGAGCATGCTTGGTCGTGGCGTGGGAACCATGCACGATGTCCCTCCAGCCCCGAGAACTGCCTGAAGGAGTCCTGGCTCTTTTCTTCTGATTCTCTCGGCTGCCATTTAAATTCTTTCAGGGTAAAAATATTATCGTGGTAGTTCTTTTAGAAATGCCTTTTGGATATGTCATGTTTTAAAATGTAGTTGGTTGACAAAGCGTTCTCTGCTTCTCTCTTTTCTGTGGAAGCAATTGCATCTCCAAAGGAACGCGCTCTGCCTGATTCCCAAAGATTTCTTTCAGTTGCTGCCAAACCTCACCTGGCTGGACCTCCGGTATAATAAAATTAAGGTGCTTCCCTCCGGGATTGGATCTCACAAGTAAGTTGTATTTTTATTTTTCCAGACTTTTAAAAAAAATTATCTGTTGAAAGTGTCCAAGTGCCTGTCCTTCTGCTGCTTGGCTTCTGCTCTTCACTGCGTTTTTGCTGCAGGGTAGAAGCCAGCCAGGTGGTGCAGTGGCCGGACGTGCCAGAAGTTGCCCCCTGCCAGAAGAAGAAAAATGAAGAAACCTGATGCCATATTTTGGGGGTGGTCATTTAATTTTCTGCTTTTTAAATCGTTTGTTTCTTTTTGTTTTAAAGGCATTTGAAAACTTTGCTTTTAGAAAGAAATCCTATCAGAATGTTACCTGTGGAGCTGGGTAAGTGTCAAAACAGCAAATGAAGAGATGATGTTACAGGCCTGTGTTGCCAGGCCTGTGGCGGGAGCTGAAGGCATGACACAGCATTAGCCAACTGATGGGGGAATCTGTTCTGCTTTGGTTCAGGGCTCTCAGGTAGCACAGCTCAAGAGCTGCCAGTGTGGCGATGCGTGTCAAAGCATGACGGCATGTCAGCATTGCAAGGAGGAGTAGCAACGGCAACGTGTGCACCTGTGCAGGCCCCACCTGGGCTTCCCGTTGCGTCTCTCTCGCCTCCTGGCAGGACATATATATCTCACCACTTATACATGTCTAAAGTGCCCTCCTGGTGAGCTTTTAATAAATTGAATCACACCATAAGTATTTTTGGTGGTTTTTTTTTTTTTTTTTTTTTTTTTTTTTGCTCAACTCTGTGAGTTCAGGGTTTATCCATGTAGACACGTATAACTGTAGTTCACTCATTTTGTTTGTTTTCTTGCTGTAGGTGAGGAGAAGGAGGACAATTTTGCCTGTTGTGCATCTGCTTTGTCTCATAGGTTTCTGCTCTTTCATATTTTTGTCTATTTTCATTAGGTTCGATTTGCCACTTTTTTCTAGCTTATTGAGTTGGAAGCTTAGATCATTGGTTTTAAATCTTTCTTTTCTAATAAATGTATTTACGGCTGTAATTTCCCCCTAAACACTGCCTTAGCTGCATCCCACATGTTTTATGTTTTTATCCTTCAGCTCAAAATGTTTTTTAATATACCTGGACCTGCAGGCTGTCCAAGAGTGTGTTGCTAATTTACAAACAATTAGAGATTTTCTAGCTGTCTTTCTGTTACTGAGTTCTCATTAATACTGCAGTGGTCTAGTTTAATCCCACAGCAGTACCTGCTGTGTGATCTCAGTTATCTGAAACCTGTCAAGACTTGCTCTGTGGCCCTGGCTGTGTCCTGTGCTGGTGAACGTCACCCTGTGTGCCTGGGAAGGGCGTGTGTTCTCAGGTGACTGTTAGATGTGATATTCTGTGTGTTCAGCTGGGTCATGTTGGCTGCTCATGCTCAAATTATCAACATCCTTGAGTTCTTTGTCATTTTGTACTGTCAGTAACTGAAGAAGTGGTTAAAATCTTCCACTGTGATTATGGATTATCTTCCTTCCTTTCCTTTTAGATCTGCCAATTTTTGCTGTATATGTTTTGAGTCTATGTTATTGGTTAAATAAAAATTTAGGATTTTTATATTTTCTTGTTTAATTATCTCTACCATTATGAAATGCTCTCTTTCATAACACTAGCTCTTTTTGGTTAATGTTTGCACAGCACACCCTTCCCCATATCTTTACTTGCAAACGCTGTGTCCTTATATGTAAGTCTGTCCCTTATCAAGAAGACACGGGTGAGCCTCGTGTCTCTACGCGGCCTAGCCATGTTTGTCGTCCCGCCGCCTGTCTGTGCCATTTGCATGTGGTGAGAACACTGACAGAGTCACCTTACGGCTGTCGTCATACTCTATGTTTTCTGTTTGTCCAGTCTGTTCTTTGTCCCTTTATTCTTCTTTTCTCACTTTCTTTTGGACTAATCAAGTATTTCTAATTGTTCATTTTTTTTATAATTTCATTTTTTGAAAAACGTTTTAGGTTACTTTTTGAATTGTCCTAGCCTCTTCCCAATAATATTTTGCAGTTTGCATTATCTGCCCATCTCTCCATCAGCTGTGGGTGGAATGTTTGTCCCCTCTAAAACTCATGTTGACATTTGTAAAATTTTTATTCTTTTAGAGAAAGGGTCTTGCTCTGTCACCCAGGCTGGATTACAGTGGTACAGTCATAGCTCGCTATAACTTCAAACTCCCAGGCTCAAGGGATCCTCCTGCC
This sequence comes from Mirza zaza, assembly GCA_008750895.1. Lineage (NCBI taxonomy): Eukaryota > Metazoa > Chordata > Mammalia > Primates > Cheirogaleidae > Mirza > Mirza zaza. Next base: position 24,523 of record VSMD01140373.1, on the reverse strand, counting down.
TCAGCCTCCCAAGTAGCTGGGACTGCAGGCACATGCTGCAATACCCAGTAGAGATGGGGTCTCACTATGTTGCTCAGGCTGGTCTTAAATTCCTGGCCTCAAGCAATCCTCCTGCCTCCGCCTCCCTAAGTGCTAGAATTATAGGTGTGAGCCACCACACCTGGTCTCATGTTGAAATTTAATTGGCACGGTAACAGTATTAAGAGGTGGGACCCATAAGGGGAGATTACACCACAAGGGCTGCACCCACATAGGCGGGATTGTGCCACTACACAGGGTGTATTTGACCCCCTCCCTCTGCCTTGTCCTCCTGGCCTTCTGCCACAGGAGGACGCAGAAAGAAGGCCCTGGCCAGATGCTGGCCCTGACCGCGGATGTCCCAGCCTCTAGAACTGCGAGCCAACACGTTGCTGTTCATTATCAGTTATCAACTGTCGAGTGTTCTGTTGAACAGCACAAAATGGACTGTGGTCTGAGACACCGTCCTTTTTATCCCCCAGCCAACTTTTTTCTAATTTGGGCCAATCTCTCCTCAAGGTTCCTAATCACAGCTGTGAAGTTCCTTTTGCCATGGATGATAACATTCATAGGTTTCAAGTATCAACACTGGATATCTTGGGGGACGTTATTTAGCCTACCTCCGTGTTAGAATCAGGCTTTCAGTTTCCTCTTGAGTCAGCTTTGGCCCTCCGGCCGGGCCTTTCTAGGGATCTGTCCACGTCACCTCGTTATCTCATCTGCTGCTGCTCGGCTGCTCACAGCATGGCCTTCTGATTGTTTGTATTCGTGTGAGGTTGGTGTTAATGTTTCCTGTTTCCTTTCTGATTTTCCTGATTTGAGTTTTCTCTCTATTTTTCTTGGTCAGCCAGAATAAAAGTTTGTCAATTTTTTTGCTCTTTTTGAAGAAGTAACTTTTAGTTTCATTGATTTCCCTTATTTTTCTGTTTGCTTCGTTGATTTTCACTCTAACCCTGATGATTTCCTGCTGTTTGCTTAGGGCTTAGTTACGATACATGTGCAAACCTTACTGCAGGAATGAAGTTTGGAGAGTGCACACGCGTGTGTGACCCAGACTCTAGTCGGTACCTGGAACCTCTCCCACACCCTGGGAAGAGCTCGCACCTCCCTAGCTGGCCCCACTCCCCCACCACCCAGGTGCACCCACTGTTCTGATTTTTTTTTTTTTTTTTTTTTTGCCATAGATGAGTTTGGCCATTTTAGAACATCACATGAATTGAATAGTACAGTATATACTCATTTTAAAATGTCCATCCCTCAGCGTAATGGTTTTGAGGTCCATGCACATTGTTGCGGGGGCAGCAGGCTGTTCCTGTCTGCTACCAAGCGGTGATCTCCTGGGAGTGTTCCACAGCTGTTTTTCTGTAACCTGGTCTCCTCTCGACCATCTGGAGTATTTCTGGTTTTATTGTTGTTGTCGGCTATTATAAATGAGACTGCTGCGAACATTATGTACAAGTCTTTTGGTGTTTTCATCTCTCTTGGAATAATTTCTAGGAGCAGAATTGCTACATCATATGTAGACGTGGTGAGTTGGAAGTTGCCAGACTTTTTCCAGAGTGGTTGTGCCGTGTCTTGTTCAGCAACGTGTGAGGTTCCAGTTGCTCCACATCCTCACCAGCATCTGCTGTTGTCATTCCTCGTATTCTTTTTGTTCTGGTGGGTGTATAGTGGCACTTCATTGTGGTTTCAGCACGTGTTTCTCTGACGACGGGCGGATGCTGTTGAACACCTGGTCGTGTGCTTGTTGAACATGCCATAGTATTTATTGGCGTGGCCGCTCCAACCCTCGTACACTTTCTGTTTGCATGTGGTGTATGTTTTTCTATCTTTTCACTTTCAACCTATCTGTATTCAGACTATGTATATTTGCAATGTGTTGCTAGTAGGCAGCATATAGTTGGGTTTTACTTTTTTATCCAGCCTGACAATCTGTCTTTTACGTGGAGCGTTTATTAAATTTAATATAATTACGGATATGGGTGGATTTAGATCTATCATTTTACTTTCTGTTTTCTGTTTGTCCCATCTGGTGTTTTTATTTCTATGCTACTACTTTCCAGTTACCTCTGTGTTGACTGGGTATTATTTAGCCTTCCGTTTCAATTTATTTGTTGGCTTTTTAGCTGTAACTCTTGCATTCCTTTAACAGTTTAATGGTTTTCTCTAGGGATTATAATATATATCTTTAGTGATAGCATTGTAACATAGCACATAAAATGTCACCATTCTGTAACCACATAGAACCACTTACTCTGCTCCTTTATGCAATAGCTGTCCTATATAGCAATTCTACATATGTTGTAAACCCACAATGCAATGCTGTGCTTTCTGCTTTAAGCAGTCATGTATATTTTTTAAAGAAATCAAGAGAAAAAAGTCTTTTATATTTATTCAATATTTAGCACTCCTGGTACCCTAATTCTTTCCTGAAGATGCAGGTTTCCACTGGTATCATCGAACTTCAGACTGAAGAATTTCCCTTAGGATTTCTGTGAGCGGAAGAACCAGAACTGTTGCTCCCACGCTAGGCAACAATCAACACAGAACGCTTCTGTGACCAGCCGTGTGGGGATTTTCCCACACGCACCAAGCGAGCAGTCAGTCCCGCAGCAGACACCAGCTGGGTGTCCCCCAAGGCAGTTCCGACACTGTCCACCTAGAGACAGGGTCAGATCCCACAGGTCTCGGGCTCAGTCCCATAAGACGGCCCCTCCTCCCTGGCAGTCACAGGTCTGGGCCTCCGGAACTTCTGGCTGGCTTCAAGTTGGGGTTCCCACGACCCCTCTTTGGGGTGGATCGATTTTCTAGAGCGACTCACAGAACTCAGGGAAACACGTTTACCAGTTTATTACAAGGATATTAACAAAGATGAAGAGAGACACAGGGTGAGGTCCGGAAGGGTCCCGAGCATAGGAGCTTCTGTCCCTGTTCTTGGTCACCTGCCTGCAGGCCTGCGTGTGTGTGGCCCTCTGGAACCTCAGAACCCTGTCCTTGTGGACTTTTTATGGAGACTTCAGTGAAGAGGCATGATGGAAGCATCAACAACCATGTGGAAACGTGGTCAGACAAGAGGCCCATGATCTAAGCCCAGCGAGGCCTGTCTGCTCAGGTTCTCCCTGGCCTCTGTGAGCAGCGTCCCCCTCCAGGACACAAGGCAGGACCCCTCTGGGGTGCGGGCCTCATGGCCCGAAATCAGATCAGAGTCCTGCCTCGCCAGTGTGTTTAGTCTGCGTTTCTTTCTGATCTTCAGACTGAATGATTTTAATTACTCCATCTTCAAGTTCATGAACTGCTTTTCCTCCCATCTCGTATCTGCTGTTGAGTCCCTGCAGCGAATGTTTCATTTCAGTTACTGTAATTTTCAACTCTAGAAGTGCCATTTGGTACTTTCATATAATTTCTATGTTTATAGACGTTTCAAGTTTGTTGAACCATTTTATTATTTTTTCCTGTAATTACTTAAATACAGTTTTCTTCATTTCTTTGAACATATTTAAATGGCTGCTTTGGCCAGGCACGGTGGCTCACGCCTGTAATCCTAGCGCTCTGGGAGGCCAAGGCGGGAGGATCGCTCAAGGTCAGGAGTTCAAAACCAGCCTGAGCAAGAGCGAGACCCCGTCTCTACCAAAAAGAGAAAAAATTAGCCAGGCATGATGGTGCATGCCTGTAGTCCCAGCTACTCGGGAGGCTGAGGCAGGAGGATCGCTTGAGCCCAGGAGTTTGAGGTTGCTGTGAACTAGGCTGACACCATGGCACTCACTCTAGCCCAGGCAACAGAGTGAGACTCTGTCTCAAAAAAAAACCAAACAAAACAAAACTATGTTGTGGTAAATGGCTGCTTTGACATCTTTGCTGAACATCTGAGCTGCTCAGTGACAGTTTCTAGTGACAGCTTATTTCCTGAGTATGGGTCACATTTTCCTTTTCTTTTTATGTCTCATAGTTTTTATGTTGAAAGTGGACATATTTGATAATATAGCAACTTTATATTCCAAATTTCAAGTGAAGGTTTTTGTTGCTGTTTCTGTTTGTTTTAGTTACTTGTTAACATAAATTTGTTGGCAGAATGTCTCCCCTGTAGTTTTTTTTAGAGCAAATCTCAGGCATCCATCATATCATTTTATCCCAAGTACTGATTAGAATCATTCGTTTGAAATGTGAAAAGTTATTTTCATCTCTTCCTTGCTTTTATTCCGTAGAACAGTACGGAAAAATGCTGACAGTTTTTCTTCTCCGTCGCAGGGACCGTCACTACCCTGAAAGCCCTGAACCTGAGACACTGCCCCCTGGAGTTCCCCCCCCAAATTATAGTGCAGAAGGGCTTGGCCAGCATCCAGACCTTCCTGCGGATCTGCGCGGCGGAACGTTCCCACCCCAAAGACGCAACTTCTCAAGGTTTGTAGAACAACTCTTTGTGACAGGCTTCATTAAAACCAATGTCAGAGCTTTTAAAAATCAGGGCAGAGCCTGCGTTCTCTTTAGCGATGTTTTGAGAAGTGCTGGGGCTTCAGGCTTCCTTCGCTGAGTTTATGTGGCAGACACGAGTCTCCGTTCCGACCCAGGTGTTTCTGTGTCTCCCCCTTGGTTCTGTGCTCCCGGGTGGACATCTCGGGGTCCCTCATACAGCCTTCCTGGTGTGGACCGTGGTGAACGTTCGTTGGGAGAAGTCACCTGAAACAGCCCTCACCTCCAAGCCACCAATAGGCAGCTGCTTCGGAAAGTTTTTGGTGTTGTGTTGGACAATGGTTTAAAGATAAGCACAATGAAATGTCTCTTATTCTTAGCTAAGTACAAGAAATCTGCATTAAAATTGCTTTATAACCATGTTTTGTCTAATCACCTTTATGGTGGGTACTCACCAAATGATTCCATGTTTTCGGCACATTGACCGAGATGTTTTCAGGTGCTCATGTGTGTTCTGCCCTGAGGAGGTGTTGTAGCTCTGCTCAGGGAAAACAAAACTGAGATCAAGTCTTGATAAATGCTCCACAGAAAAGTAAATACTCTGAAATATTAACTTCAGAATATCTAAAATTTTACCACGTAAGACATACTTTCTATTCTTAAAAAAAATACCTAACATTTGGAACCATTAGCCAAGATAGTTATCTATGTGATATAATTAAAACATGTAAACAGCGAGATCTTTGCCAGTAGTGTGTGACCTCGTGCTATCCACCGGGCTGAGCCGGTATTTAGGAATAGTTTTCAGGGATTGAGGATCAGCAGTTCACCCTGCACTTTATTGGTCTGTTTGCGGGAGCGTTTTTAGCACGTCCGTAACAGGGCTTCATCTGCGCGTCGAGGCGCAGAGGTTGGTTGGGTCGTTTGGTGGAGACTGGTTTGTGGAGAGCGCGTCCACAGGCGGGAGCTCGCGCCCCGTAATGAGGCCCCTCGGGAGTCAGCCCCAGACAGCGGCTGCTGTGGCGTCCCCTCTGTGCTGATCGAGGGAAGCTGTCCAGGGAAAGAACGTTTGTTAATTTTGGCCAAAGAGGAATAGAGGGAAGTGTGCTTTCCTTCCTTTGCTGCTCACCTTTTGTGAATCGAAACTACTGCTTTAGTTTTCCTGCTTTTGTGTTATTTTGGTGTGGTTTGGTTTTGTAAGTCACAGCAATAAGCTTTCCGTGAATGCCTTTGAGAGGATTCTCCAGTGACAGACCTTGGGCATCGGGCACCTTTTGGGAGGTGGCTTAGGCTCCGGGGAGACCAGGGCACTGAAGTGGCCAAGAAGGAGATAAAATGGGGGGCAGGACAAAGGAGCATCACGTCCGGTAACAGTAGGTGATGTCCAAGTGAGCAGCGGTGCTGTGCTTGGTCTGTGCCCCAACCCGTTGCGGTGGCTCCAGGGTGCAGGTGCGGTGTTGGTCGTGCCGGTCCAGTGTCCTGGCATCCTCAGAAGTAGCTCCGAAGCAAGGATTTGAAGGCCAGGTGCGCGCTAGGGCTGCCGCCCAGGAGGCACCAGCGAGACCTTGGGGAGCAAGACGGAGGGAGCTGCCCAGGTACCCTGGTGGGAGCTAGCACCTCACCCCGTCACATTCAGCCCTGAGGCCCTGCCCGGTTCGTCTGCAGTGTCACACGGTCCCCGGGGGACTCACTGTTCACGCTGGTGCCCATCTGTGAAGGAGTGTGCAGGCTGTGTCCCACTGACGCCGAATGTGGCAGATGAATGTGCTCCGGGCAATTTCCTCTCAAACGGTTGACCTGGAGCTGGGGGCGCAATGTTTAAAAGTCAGCAAGAGCATCGCCAGACAGGAGGAGCAGGCATAATGGGCTAAAAATCAGTGAGAAACGAAGATTCTAAGAGATCTGGGGGAAGCAGACATGTAGGTTAAGCGCTGGGAGATCACCATGCGTACTCAGGACTCCGGAGTGGCAGGACTGTGTGAAGAGGTCAGGTGCTTTTCAAGCCACGTGTGCTCGTCTGTTCCACATTCGGGTGCTGACGTGTCCTGCAGCAGCTTATGGGGGGGGTGTTTCACAACCAGGCTATTTGTGTGCGGGTTGGCGTGGAATAGGGAGTCTCTGGCGGGGGGGGGGGGCTCCTCCTCCCAGGCCTTCTCCACGGAGGGGCCCCTGCACGCATGTTGCTGTCTGTCTCTGGGACCGTGCTGACGTATGGGCCACTAAAACAGCATTTTATTCTACTAGAGATTTCACCAATTAAAAAGATGCACCTAAGTGGCCTTCCACATCCTGTGCTGGAATTACCCAGAGAATGTGTGTCTAAGGAAAAAACCATGGACCCTCAGGATCCAAAGGGGGCTGTGCTAGAAGAGAAGGCAGACTTTCTCCCGCCGGTCGAAAAGCTAGACCTGAGCGAACTCAGGATGTCCTTGGACTCTTCCGAGCACTGGCCCAGCGAGGAGGAGATCAGGCGCTTCTGGAAGCTGAGGCAGGAGATTGTTGAGAACGAAAAAGCAGAAATTCTTGAGAATCAGCTCCTGACAGCGGAATTACCTCCAACCCTCAAGGCAGCGCTGAGCAGCGAGAAGGGACGGCCAAAGCCAAGACACATTTTCAGGTAGAGCTTAAAGCAAAGGTGTATTTTCTTGATCTTCTTGAATTTGTGATATTTTAATTACCTTTTAAAACATCAGGGCTACCTTTTAAAACGTTCCTCCACATTGCCAAGTCACTTACTCTGCAGTGAGTGCCAGCCCTGGGTTTAAGGTTAAAGTTCCCCAGCTCCCCGGGAGAACAGACTAAGCAAAAGACATGAGGAGAGAGAAAGAAAAACTCTAATCACGGGGTTGTGTGTGGTGTGTGTTGCACATACGTGTGCGTGTGAGTGGGTGTGCATATAAACAAACTAATAAATAGAGTGTGGCAGATAATAGTTGGTGCATCTGTTACAGATCATGTATTCTGTGGGGGATGTCATCACATCCAAGGGGACAAAAACCGGCTCTTGGGGTGAAGAAATCCTGGCGGCCACAGTGGTTTGAGGTCCTCCAGAGCTCCACCCGGCGGACAGATGTGTTTCAACATCATCTGGAAAAGCTGGCCGGGGGAGGGGAACATGGTCTGCAGGAAGGGCTAGGCGTCCATCACGCCGATCTCCAGTTCTTCTGCAGGGTTGCATGTTTTGAAAATAAAAAAGCCTCTGAAGCACGACTGGTGGGTTACACCCGGGTGGTGTGATACGGTGCAGGCGCCAGCTACCGCCTGGCCTCGGGACAGCTGTGCGCTGTCGTGACTCTCGGAGCACGTTGGAAGGGCGAGAACGCGCTGAGCCTGCTGCTCAGAAACCTCCTTTCCCTCCCTCCGTCCGTTTATTTACTGTCATGAATAGCAGTAAGGATTTATTCAAGCAAATCGTTGTAAGCCTATTAGTAGAGTTTATAATCTTGTCAATATATCAGGTTTAGATACCGGATCCTGGCCTTGGGAGATTCATCCGTGGGGCTTGGGGCGTTGTCGGGGAGCGGGGGACCCGCAGGCCCCACGTGGGAAGCTCAGATGGCAGTCCCCGCCCCACAGCTGGTGGGTCTGGAAGTCGGCTTCTCGCCTTGCTGCCCCAGGGCGAGCTCTGCGAAGCCATTCGGTGCCTTGGTTTCCCCATCTGGTTGTGGGATCACAGGTATTATATGTGCCTCAGTTTCCCCACTGGGTGGGGTTGTTGTGGGATCACGTGTATTATCTGTGCCTCAGTTTCCTCACTTGGTTGGCTGTAGTGGGGTCATATGTATTATCCATGCTTCAGTTTCCCCACTGGGTTGGGTTGTTGTGGGGTCACATGTATTATCTGTGCCTCAGTTTCCCCACTGGGTTGGGTTGTAGTGGGATCACGTGTATTATCCATGCCTCAGTTTCCCCACTGGGTAAGGTTGTTGTGGGGTCACATGTATTATCTGTGCCTCAGTTTCCCCCTTGGCCAGGTATCAGGAGAAGCTCTGAGGCGGTGGCCCTGGTCTGCACTCAGTGGGACAGCCCTCCTGGTGGTCTGTGAGTGGGGGTGGCCTTGCTCGCTGGCCTGGCTGCGGGACATGGGCGTGCTGGGAGCAGCAGGTCTGAGCCCACATCCGTGTCCGTGGGTGGGACTCTAACCCCTCCGGTGTTGCTCGGGCTCAGTGAGGCCACAGGTGACCTCAGGAGGGAGGCAGTGGGCGCCTGACCTGGGCCCGCAGGATGCCTGGGGGCGATGGGCGAGGGGGGCTGGGCGGGCTGGCTCTGCCGAGACCAAGCGGCTCAGGTTGAGCTTGGGGAGAGGGCCGTCATCCCCAGTTCCTTCCCCAGCCAGGTCGGCACGTAGGTGCAGAGACCGTGGAAACGTGTCCTCAGGAACACAGCAGTCACACGGGGTCAGGAGACTTTCCTTGAAGGCACATTCCAAGGGATTGGGAGCTAAATCATGGCATAGTGTTGGGCAGCGTGGGGATGTGCCCAGCGTGAGAGTGCTTGCCTCGATATACTTGCAGGAAAAGCAGCATGCTATAAAAATCACAGCCGTTGATAATAATGGTCTGGGCCTAAATCCCAGGTTATGTTGGGGCGGGAATAAAAGCATTTGAACTCACCCAGCAGGGAGCTGCCCCGGCCTTCCACTGACCGTCCCCTCCACCCTGCTCGGGACCTGGCCCAGAGTAAACTGCTATCTAGGTGGAATCCGAAGCTGCTGCTCTCCCAAACGCAGTGCATTAAAGCCAACTGCCGGCACTGGCCCCAGGTGGCCCCGGCCCAGGGTACAGGCTGCACCTGCCCCCACGCTCAGCCGGGTGTGGGAGACAAGTAGGCCGGCTGCTCCCAGGACTCGCCCACCTGGGTGTGAGCGCTTGCACGTGGCCTCCTGGACTCGCTGCTGGTGGGAGGCTCTGAGCCAGGGCAGGCGGCGGGATGGGCTTGGCCTCTCTGCCCCAGCAGGGGCAGGACTTTTCCTTGTGTTTCTTAAGCCGGGTGTTTCTTAATTCCGGTGTTCTGGAATGTCCCTAGCTCTCAGCCCTCGCTCAGAGCTGCCGTCTCCGCTTGACGTCTTAGCAGACAGGTGTTTCGTTCAGAGGAAACACCAGAACGTGCCTGTCCATTCTCTTTGCATGGGTAAGGAGAGGGTGTCCCCATGTCACTGGCTGTTCCCCTCTGCTGTCCTGCTGGCTTCCCCGAAGGGGACATAGCAGTTGTCCCCACCTGAACGTGCTTACAGAAGCCAGACACATCTCGGCGGCCCTTTCTGTGCCCGCCTTCCAACCCCTCCGTGCCCTGGAGGTGAGAGTTCTGACCCAGCATCCCTGAGCTCCAGCTGTGGCTCGACCCCGGGTCACCCCTCTGGCGCCTGCACCCAGGCCAGACGAGGGACCACGTCAGACCAGCCGCCCCAGGCTGCACGGCCCTCAGGTCCATTGGCTGGTGCTGGCCGTGTGAAGAGTCTGGTTCTGATCGCAGTTGGTCCACAAGCCCAGCTTTTGCATCTTAGGCGTGTGTTTGGTGACATTGTTTCTGATACAGATCAGTTACCTCACGGGGTTTGGTTCAGCGTTCAGCTAAAACCACGGTGTAATTCTAGAAGGAAGCTGCCCTCGTTCGGGAATGTCTTGCCTGATCTGCCGTCATCGTACCAGACAGAGATGCGCGCAAAAACCCTGGAGGAGAGTCGCGCAGCGGCCCTCAGGGCGCTCCGGGAGAAGCAGGCTCTGACGGAGCAGCGGAGGCGGTGAGTCTACTCGGGCCGGGGCGGGGCGGGGCAGGGGCCACTGCGCTTTGTCACCAGGCCTCCCTCTGACGGTCCTGGTATGGGGTCGGCGCGGCCTGGGTCTGGTCTGCGGTGCTCGGCGAGGGGCTGTCTTGTTCTTGTTCGCAGCCACCGAGGCCGCCTCGTGGGTGGGCGTCGTGGGTGGGCCACAGGCAGGCGTTCCTTCCTGCCAGCCCTGCCCTGGCCCCTTCACGACGCCTGTCTTCTTGAGCTTTTCTCTGGTTTCTCATTCTTCCTCAACCCTTCCCTCATTGCCTTCTCTCCCTTGGCCTGCGAGTCTTCCCTAAGGACAGCTATTTGGAAATAATATGGTCATCAGCGTCCTGCCACTAGCGTCCCCACCTCTTGGGGGTGTGCTGGTTGGCTCGCTGGCCGGACGGTCTGGGCCTGTCCTCAGCGTCTTCTCTGTCCTGTAGCTTCGCTGACCACCTGGCTCTACCCGGCTATGGGCCCCAGAAGGCTGGCCAGCACAGACCCCATCCACAGCGCCCCCGCACCCCTCACCTCGCGGTTGGGTTTGGTCAGTGGGGGGCCCCCATGGCAGGCCCAGGAGCTCGAGAGCAGAGTCTGTATTCCCCCAACCTCTCCATGAGCTGCCTGGAGCTGGCCGCGTCCAGCCTCTCTTTCCTTCTGGGCTCTGGCGATCTCCCCTTCCAGGGGCTGTTCCAGGGTCCCAGGCCTGGCTGCAACCCAGCTGTGACCAGCCCGGAGTTCGATCATTGTCCCTGTGCTCCACCTCCCCCCTCCCCGTGTGAATAAACCTCCTGCAGCCACCCGTTGTGAGCGTGCCGTCTGTCTTCTCTCGGGACGCTGGGGGACTAGACAGTGTTCCCCACGAGGATTCCGTGTTGCGCCCTGGCTGTCACCCATGTCCCCACTGGCCTAGTGTACCTGGCTGTCTTTCCTTCAGGAAAGGGGTGGCGACGTCAGGCCCTCGGAGCTGGTCCTGTGCACCCGGGCGGTCATCCTGATGGGTGGGGTGGGGCCCCTTGGCCGCACACACTCTGCGCCCGGAGGGCAGCCCTCAGCACGGTCTCGCGGTCACCGGCCCCAGCCACCAGGCCCAGGCAGCCTCAGCATGGTCTCCCGGTCACCAGGCCCAGGCAGCTTCTGCACGGCTCTCCTTGCTGCCCACAGTCTGCCCAGAGGCGTCCCTCAGGGTGACCTGCCGCTCGCTGCGCTGCCCCAGCCGGTGCCGCCCCCTCCAGCAGGTGGGTCCCCACGGCCTCAGCTCTGCCAACCTCACAGTGCTGTTTTCCGAAACCGCGGACCAGGCTCCTGCCCTCTGCACTCTATAGCTGAGCACTCTGCCTCCGTGCCCCGCCCCGCCCCGCCCTCGTCCCCGTGTGTGAGTTCCGTTCCCCGTCCCAGCGAGGCTCTCTGCGGGCCCCAGCCCGTGGTGCTCCAGGCAGACGGGCCCCTCTCACCTGAGCACATCAGACTCATCTTTGCGGGAAAGCCTTGAACACAAAGAGCGAGTAGAACCGCTTTTCTTTATTTTCCTGCCAAGTCTTGAGACATCTGGAGGCCTCGTCCGTCAGCAGCTTGGGCCTGTTGAGAAGGTCTAGCCCGTCCCCCGGTAGCAGTGCCACCCCTGTGCTTCCGGAGCCGTGCCCAGGAGGGGCAGACTCTAAGGGGAGCCCCGCATCCAAGAACGTGGGGGAGGCCGACACAGCCAGCGCCACGCGGGGAACATGGGGTGCCGGCTCAGCGGGGGCCAGGGTCCAAGACCCATCCAGGTGGATGACAGGGTACGGCTTCGGGGAGGAGGCTGCCGAGACCACCTGTGCCTCCAGGGTGGCACCAAGGGAGGACGTAGGCAGGTTCTGATGGCAGCCGATCTGCGCACCACCGACTGGGGTGGAAGCCCTCAGCCCAGAGCGTTCGCAGGCGAGCACAGCCGGGGAGGGCCGAGCCGCTGTGACAAGAAGATCAGAGCTCAGTGGGGGCAGGGCGGGGGTGTATGGGGTCCCAGGGGTCCGGGGCGCTGGTGGAGCTGTCTGCTAGGAAGAAGGGACAAGAAGTTGGGGGCAGGCAAGGGGGGTCACACCGCAGGCATGTGGGGAAGATTGGGGAGGGGACTGGATTGGTGGGCAGAGGACCCCTGGGGCTGGGCTGGGCTGGGCAGGGGAGGGGGGTCCTCCTCGGGTCCCCACCACAACCTAGCCCACGGTGCTGCTGCAGGTGCGCTCACGGCCCGCCTGCAGGGAGGGTGTGCCAGGGACTGGGGCAGGGGGAGACCCAGGGTGCTTTCAGAGTGAAACCCAAGCGTCTGGAGAGAGACAACCGTCGGTCAGGGACAGTCTTCCCGACCCTTCCCCGGACGCCGGCACTGGCGGCAGCATTCCCAGCTGGCGCCTTCCCTGGGAGGGTCCTGAGTCCAGGCACTGTGGCGGGCAGCACCTGCACGGAGAGGCTCCGTGATCCCTACGCTCCTGGCCCTGCCCAGAATACATGGGGAGGGAAGACGCTGCGTCTCAGACCCCACCAGACGCTGCGTCCTGCCTGCGTTTCCCCTGGGAGACCACGGGCCACACGGAGGCCGTTTGCAGGCAGCTTCAGCCGTGTTGGTGGAAACGCTCGTGCACCTCCTTGGGCTGCGTGAGCTGCTGACGCTGCCGCCCTGACTTGTTCCCCAGGGACGCCAGAGTGCTGCGGGAGTGGCGCCAGCAGGCCCAGGTGATGAGGAAGCAGGCGCAAGAGCTCAGCAGACGCATGCCTCCGCAAAGGAGTATGGTAGGGCGCCTGGCGGGGCCGGGGCTGCGGTGGGGACCTGCCGGGGGCTGTACCTGCCACGGCGTCTGCTCCATCCTGTGGGACTGCAGGCGCTGCATGGGACTGTCCGCACAGGGACAGCCGGGCCGGCAGGGGAGGGAGTCACCTGCTTGAGGGAGTCACCTGCTCGAGGGCCGCGGCTCATGGGGGTGGCGCCTTGGTCTGGCATTTGAGTGCTCGCCTCTGGGCTCGCTGACCGTGGCCTCTGTCTGAGGAATTAGGTTCTCAAAGGGGGAGGAGGCGGAGTTGAGGGGAAATGATTGAAAAATGAGGACGGAAGCAGCCGAGGTTGTGATGGGCGGTCAGCCCTGGGGGGCTAAGACGGTGGCCTCGGTGGCTTTGTCCCTGACCCCAGGCTGCCGGCTCTCAAGCTGGCACAGAGTGCCCTGAGGGCATCACCCTCTTCCTATCCCCCCAAACCATCTGGGTGTCTTAGTCCCTTTGGCACAGGGTGGGGGTCGTGGGGTGGCCGGCAGGCGCCTTGGCGCCGGCTGCTCCTCCCCCCAGAGTGCGACAAGCTGGCCTCTGCACCACGGACGCTGTGGTGGCTCTGCCACCCCGCCCCGCACCTGCTCTTGGGGGCTGTGGCTCGAGGGTGGCCTGAGTCCCTCCCTCTCTAGTATACTGGGCCTGTTCATCCCGTCAGACGCACGTCTGACTGAAGGAACCTTTCTCAGGAAACAGAACGGTTTGTTCTCGTAAAGGCCTTCTAGACCCTGGAACACGGTGCCCCCTCTGTGAGCTTTCATTGTGCCTGTGGCGTTAAAATGATGTCAAACCACACCAACTTTCAAGAAAAACGTGCTTGAAATCTACCCTGTCCACTCTGTGCATCGTGCCAGCTGCTGTCTGATCTTTGCCAGCGTGCGTGTGCATGGTGTGGATCGTGGGTCACTTTATGTCATAAAGTTTATTTTCTTTATTCACTTAATATTGCACGTCATACCCTGCTAAGCCTTTGTTTTTGCTGTCATCTTTTTTCTAATTTTCTATTGCCTTATACACAGAAAAATTAAAAATATATATTTTGCCACTTCCAAGAATAAAAATACTTGCGCAATTAGACGATATTAAGAATGCTTTTCAGGCTGGGCGCAGTGGCTCACGCCTGTAATCCTAACATTCTGGCAGGCCAAGGTGGGAGGATCACTCAAGGTCAGGAGTTTGAAACCAGCCTGAGCAAGAGCGAGACCCCGTCTCTACTAAAAAAAAAAAATAGAAAAATTAATTGGCCAACTAAAAATATATAGAAAAAATTAGCTGGGCATGGTGGCGCATGCCTGTAGTTCCAGCTACTTGGGAGGCTGAGGCAGAAGGATTGCTTGAGCCCAGGAGTTTGAGGTTACTATGAGCTAGGCTGATGCCACGGCACTCTAGCCCGGGCAACAGAGTAGAGACTCTGTCTCAAACAACAACAAAAAAAACAAAGTAAAAAAAAAAAAAAGAATGCTTTTCAAAGAATCCAGTAGGAAAAATGGGCAAAAGGTATGACAGGCAGTTCATGGAAGAGAAGATTCCAGTGGCCGTAAGCACGTGGGAAGATGCTCTGCCTGCCCGGCAGGCGCGGGGTGGGTGTCAGGCACCGGCGTAGGGGCTGTGCCAGCTGTGCCTGGCCACTGCCGTGGCTGCCGGGAGGTTCTTTCCGTGCTGAGCACGTGCACTTCTGTGAACACCAAGCGGTCTGTCTTCCATGAAAGCAACCCGCTCGTGGCGTTTGTGTGCAAAGACCCGTGTGTTTTGGTGTTGGTGGTGTAGGTCAGTGTCGACACATGAACCTCAGAATTCGCACGTCCACGGAGGGGAAAGGGGGAGGATATGTCTGGCTATGGGCTGAGGGGCAGCAGCTGGGCAGGACACGAGAGGGCACCACGGCCCCACGTGTGGCCCTGCGGCTGCTCAGGTGAAGCCCCGTGTGCAGCAGGCGCTGGAGGGCCTGGCGGGCGGGAGTTCTGGGCTCTGCCTCCTGGCCCCAGGTGCATCTGCCTGGCTGCCGTGCCTCACGCCTGTCGTGTGCTGTTTTGCATCCTTTGATCTCTGACAGTCCCTGAAACAGACCTGTGCACATAGCCATGTGTGCACGCACGCACGCAGGCCAAATGTCCCTGAGGTCAAGCAGGGGTCAGCGTGGCTCTCTGGCTGGTGCGTGCCGCGTTGGTCTGTTTGTTACCTTGGCTGACTAAGGCCACGGGCTGGTGACCACAGGTGCAGGGACTGACCTCTGGATGGCGGTGATGGGTCAGCATGGGCAAAGAGTGAGTCTGGTGCACCTGGCAGTTCAGCTTGGTGTTAAAAGCAGTATTTTCTGGGATTCCTGAAAACATCTTTCATTTTCCTAGGCGGTGTCACAGATTCCCTTTGCCACATATCTGATAGATGATGGGAACATACCAGTGAGTGCATTCGGGAAGATGAAACAGAGCAAAGAGAAAGTATCACAAGCAAGTAAAGAAATGAGGTTGGTAACTGACGGTGGCTCCATCCTTCCCGGGCGCCGTCCTCCCCCCCACCCCCCTGCGGCACGTGCTTGTCCCAGAAGCACTCCTGCGACGTCAGGCTTGTGGGCTACAGGGATGGGGGGAGCCCGAAAGACGCGGCCGCTGCCCTCCGGGAGCGCCTCAGTCAGCCATCAGGTCCTGCAGGCACCGGACACAGCACTGCAGCGGGCAACTGAGGCCCACCCCGCCCTGCCTCCCCAGGCCTTCTCCTGGCCTGAGTTCTAACGTCACTCCTTCCAGCCCCGGCTTTCTTAGAGCTGATCCTTGGGGCCCTCCCCAGCTGGGGTGCTGACAGGCGGAGGCCCAGCCAGAGTGGTGGCCGCGGGTGCATGAGACAGGCGGCACTGGGGAGCTGCGTGGCGAGGAGCTGTGTGCTCTGAGTCTCTGGCCGGGCGGGGGCCAGGCTGCTGGGCGGGGGCGGACTGCTGGCCGATGTGGGATCGTCAGGGCCGTGCTGGGGCCTGGAGAACGGGAGAGTGGGGAGGGGTGCTTGGGAGGCCTGGGGCCTGCCTGGGGCCAACAGGTGCGGGGAGGGCAGGACCCAGAGCCGCGCCCTCGGGACGGGAGTGGGGACAGGCAGCGCAAGCAGGCCGAGGGGACCATCAGGCACAAGTCCTCGGAGCAGGGCACGTTCCGTGGTGCCTGGCACAGAGAGCAGCGGTGGGGACGCAAGGACGGAAGCCGGGTCCCTGGGGGCGTCTCGAGGAGTGGGGTGTGACTGTGAGGGGAGCAGCAGCTGCTCTGGGGTCCTGGACTGTTAGCCCTTTTCTCCTCGTTGGCAAGCATTTCTTTTGTTTCCCGTGTTCACAACTTTGGTAGCTGATTCAGTGCCTGCTGCCTGGGTGTGAGTGCCAAGCTCCTCTGGGGCTTCTGTACAGACCAGAAAGACCAGCCCCAGACTGAACCTCCTCGCCTGTGCGTGCCTTCCTCCCCCAGGCACCTCCCACGCCCCTCATGGGTGTGCTGGAAAGCCAGGGGTGGCCCAGGGACATGCGGGGAGGCCCCAAGGCCCCAGTACCACCTGCCGGGCCCTTCCTGCTTTCCGAGCTGTGCCCCCGGCCTGCACCCAGGCCTGCTGTGCGCTGAGGCCACGGCCCGCAGTGGAGCCCCAGCCCTGTGTTCAGAAGGCAGCCCAGGCCCTGGGAGTGAGTGTCTGCGGAGGGTAGGTGTCTCTCGGAGGCCCAGGTAACCGTGGCATAGCCACGAGGGAGCCTCAGGACCGAGAGTGGGCCTGGGGCAAAAGGAGAATTCCTTCTCTTGGGTGAGAGTAGGAGCTCCCAGGACCAGGCTCCCTGTCGAGCCGTCCCTCTGGCCCTTTCTTTCTCAGTGCTCTCGGGGCGGGGCACTTGGAAGAGAAGATAAGACAGCACGTGCACCAGGTGCACGAGCGAAGGAAAAGGTGGCCGGTGATGGACCCGCTGGAGGAAATGAGAAAGGCTGCCCAGGATTTGGAGATTGTAAGTATTTTTTTTGCTCTGTTTAAACATTTCTTTTATTAAAAATGGAAGTTGCCGTGCCTTTTGAGAGTGCGGGTTCTCTAAAGTCGTGGGCGTGTGTTTGGTGCCCCGGGACGTTCCCAGAACTGTGGTTGGTCAGATGGCAGGAAGCTGTCTCAGCGGTGAGAGCGAGCCCCGCAACGTGCCCCGCCCCCTGCCGAACCCCGCCTTGCCGCCGCCGCCTCTGCTGGCAGCAGCCGTGGCCTGGAGCCCGCCCACTCCACACGCCTTGGGTCCTTGCTTGAGACTTTGTGTCCAGCGGAGCCAGGCCGCTGGGACACTCAGGGAGTGGGGCTTGCCTGCAGCCGCCTGGACCGCGGCTGATGCCCCTGGCATCTGCCCCAGGGAGGCTGGTGTGTGCAGGGCCCGGACGCCCCAGCCCAGGAGCCTCCCGAACAGGACTGCTCACAGGAATCTCTGCTAGATGTTATGAATTTTAACTGTCTTCTCACCCAGCTGCTCATGGCATTCTTCCACTCAGCAGCTACTGACAAGCACTTGCTGTGTGCCCGGAATGTTCTGGCTTATGAGAGCAGCGCTGTGGTGAGGGAAGACCCCTTCCTGTCCTGAGCCATGCATGGCCTGCCGTCCAGCTGGTGTGAGGACGCAGTTGATGTAGATGTCTGTGTCCCCTCCCTTCTCACAGCCGGGAGAGCGTGGCCAGTTCTCCGGGCCGCCCACGACCCCAGCTCCGGGCGCTCCAGGTCAGCGTGCCCTGGCCTGACACAGCAGCTGCCCGCCCCTGCTCCTGGGTCAGGCTGGTGCTGGCTGTGTCCAGGCCGCCCCCAGAGCAAGCAGCACCATCACCGGGGAGGAGGCAGTGCCCGCTTTCTTGTCCCCACCGTCCGTCCGCGGGTCCCCTCTCTGCCATCTGCCTCCCCCAGAGCCCAGGCAGAGATGGGGGGACCCCACCCCCACCCAGTCTGGCTCTGACCCCTGTTCTCAGACTCTTTCTCCCTGGCCAAGGGAATTTTTATCTGCCTCTGGATAAGCTTTTATTCTTTATAAATCTGGTGTTTACGGGTATGGCCTTATCCTGGGACACCCAAAACCCTTCCTTTGGGGGCTTCAAGACGTCTGTGTCTCAGCCCGTTGCTTCAGATTATGGCTGTAAAAGTCTGTTTGGTGTTAAGCTCAACTCTGGGCCCACAGATTGAATGACTTTGATGAAGTAGACAAATTCCTTGAGAGACACCATCTGCTAAAACTTAGAGAAGAAATGGACACTCTGAATGTGCCTATATCTGTTCAGTTGAATCAGTAATTAATAGCCTTCCCAGACAGAAAGCACCAGGCCCAGGCAGGTTAGCTGGTGAATTCCAGCAAACATTTAAGGAGGAAAGTATGCGATTATCTGCAGTCTCTTCCAGAAGGCAGAAGCAGAGGGGACGCTTCCTAACTCACTCTGTGAGGCCAGCACTCCTAAGTTGTGACAAAAAGTGAGCACTCGGGCAGTGAGAGCTCTTGGAGGCATGTTAGAAATATGGCAGAAATGTATTAAAATTTAAAAATCAATAGATGAATAAATCCCCCAGGAAGTAAAACGAAAAGAAAAGCAGGGACAGGAAAAGAGAGGAGACGAGATACAAAGATGAGCTAGAGGACGGATCCGGGGGTTTGACATCCAACAGGGCGTCCAGGCCGAGGACTAGCGGCCCCCACGGGCAGGGAACCGGCGAGGGCTTGTTCGGTCGTGGTGGCTGCAATGCCTCCTGCAGCGTGCCGGGCTTCTGCGCCCAGATTGCAAGGCCGGTAAAGCCACCTCAGACTGGAAAGGACTCAGAACTGCAACTTCCACGTGGCCTTCTCTGGAAGCTACTGCAGGATTCTTCCCACCCGGGTGGAGGGCAGAGCGGAAGGCAAGTGCCCCAGAAAGGAAGGGAGCAAACCCCGGAGCCCTGGGCTGTCTGCTGGCGACAGGCCCCCAGGGTCTCCCAGGAGGCAGGACCAGGAGGGGAGGAAGTCAGCGAGTGTCACCTGCCTGAGAGGACTTGGTGACAGGCACGCAGAAAACAAAGCAAAATTGTAAAAGAAGGCAGTCACTGATCCCACAGAGAACACAGATTTCCACAGGAAGCAAAATGCAACAACCAGTGCACACTGGATCCGCAGAGCTGGTGTTTCCCTCATGATGACGGAGCCCTGAGTGGCACCTTGACCCTCACCTGCGGCAGCGCGCCTGGGCGGGGAGGGGAGGAGAGCGGCTGGACCGGGGCCCCTCACTGGGGCAGGAGGTCGGGGCACAGGCAGGTGCCCACTGGGGCAGGAGCTCAGGGCACAGGCAGGTGCCCACTGGGGCGGGAGGTCAGGGCACAGGCAGGTGCCCACTGGGGCGGGAGGTCGGGGCACAGGCAGGTGCCCACTGGGGCAGGGGCAGTGGGTCTCGGCTGCCTGCGTCTCGGCCCCGAGGGCCTGGTGCCTGCCCTCGGCTCCTCCACCTTCCCCAGACTGGCTGGGGACCTGGGATGGGAACAGAGTGCTCGGGCTCCAGGCTTGGCTCCTCCATGTCCCGGGGCCAGGGTGGTGGTGGCTCTGTGTGTCTCGGACGACCTTTGCCAACAGGCACTTTGTCAGCAGGACGATCTCGAGCCGTCTGCGCGGGACGCATGGTGGCACCTGTTGGGGACGCCAGGGCGGGGCTGGTGTCCTCTTGAGGAGGGCCGGCCCCAGAGGGGCCTCGGGGACAGGCAGCTGGCTCTGCCATCTGTCTAGACCAGAAACACGGTGACATCTGAAGTCCCGCCAGCCTTTCTAACCCTTAACCCCTCTTCTGTTCCCAAAAGGCCAAGAAGCTGCAGGATGAGGTTGCGAACCTGAAACTGAGCTGGAGCCTGCGCAGGGAGCCCCGGCTGGCAGCTCTCCCTGGAGACCTGTCCTCGCGCCCACCAGCGTCTCAGCCTCAGAACATGTTTTCTAACATGAAATACTAAGAGCCGGAAAATGTGTGTCAATGCCAGTGACAGACAGTGACTGCACGGATGGCGTCGTCTTCAGACAGGACACACCGCTCGCCATGGCGTCATCTCGGGGCGGTGGGGCGTGTTAGAGTTCAGTGTTGTCCTTATAGTTTACTTCACAGCCTGTTTGGTTTTTGTTTTTTAACAAATCTGTGTTCCTTTTCTGAGGCCGTAGACGGTTTTAAGCCACATTAAAAGAGGATACTGTAAACAAGCCGCCTCGTTTTGGTTCCTGGCAGCTCACGGATCTGTCCACCAGTGTCTAGACGCCAACGCCTGCCCCCCTCTCCCTGCCCTGGCGTGCGGCTGCACGTGCAATGGCAGCTTCACTCGTGTGTTTCAGTGCAGCTCGCTGCTGCCCGCCAGCCGCAAGTCTCAGCAAGGCGGCCTTGGGCCGGGCAGAGCCGTGTGGGCAGAGCCGTGTGGGCAGAGCCGTGTGGGCCAGGTGTGTGGCCAGCCTGTTCCTGCCCGGCACCATGCCGTCCCACAGCCTCGACTCCGCCAGGCTGCCGACCACGCAGCCTGCACGCAGGACCACGGGATCCAGCCCCGCGTGGGAACTGCGGCCCGGCCTTCCCGCCGTAGGGAAGCCCGTCTCGGATGCTCCCTCTGCCTGGGCTGTTCAGGCTCTGCGCGATTCCTGCACAAACATGTTTCATTTTATTTCTTTAACAGATGTGAGACCGTTCAGACTTTCTTTTTATGTCAATTTGGTAAATATGTTTTTCGGTGAATGAATTTTTCCATCTCATGCAAGTTGTCAAACGTATTAGCTTTGAGTTATTCATAATGTTCTCTTATTTTTTCATTGTCTTTAAGATTATAATAATGTCTCCTTTTTTATTCTTGATGTATGTGCTTTGTGTCCTTTTTTTTTTTTGAGACAGAGTCTCACTCTGTTGCCCGGGCTAGAGTGCCGTTGGCGTCAGCCTAGCTCACAGCAACCTCAGACTCCTGGGCTCAAGTGATCCTCCTGCCTCAGCCTCCCGAGTAGCTGGGACTACAGGCATGCGCCACCATGCCCGGCTAATTTTTCTATATATTTTTAGTTGGTCAATTAATTTCTTTCTGTTTTTAGTAGAGACGGGGTCTCGAACTCCTGACCTTGAGCGATCCTCCACCTTGGCCTCCCAGAGCGCTAGGATTATAGGCGTGAGCCGCCGTGCCCAGCCTGCTTTGTGTTCTTTATCAGTCTTGCTTGGGATTCATCAGTTTTATTCATCTTTCCAAAAAAACCAATTTTGGCTTTTGTGGCTTCTCGTGAGGCAGGAATCAGCTGTTGGCCGGAGCTGCACCCACGGGAGGCCCAGCTGGGGCTGGCACCTGATTCCACGTTGCTGTCCGCTTGTAGATCAGGGAACGTCTCTGATTCCAGCGCTTGGAAGTTTGTGAAGTTTCGCTCTATGGCTACCATGCGACGTATTGGTAAAAATTCGATGTGCACTTAAGAAGAGCGCATTTTGTAATTGTTGGATATAGCATTTTATGTATGGAGGTCACGTTGATTAATCACATTGCCCAGGTCTCTTGCATCCTTACTGACTTGTTTAAGCTTAGTCTGTCGGTTATTGGGAAAGGCATGTTAACATTCCCAGCTATGATTGTGAACTTGTATATTTTTCCTTCTAGTTATGTCAGTTTTTGCTGTATATATTTTGGAGCTATTTTATTAGATGCCTACAAATTTGCTTTTTTTTTTTGTTGTTTTAGTTTCTTTTTTTAATAGATTTAGGGAGAACAAATTGAATTCCATTACATGTATATATTGTATAGTGGCCAAGTCTGGGTTTTTAATATGCCCATCCCCCGAGCAGTGTACCTCGCACCCCACAGGTAATTTTCCATTCCTCACAGATGCTACAGATTTAGGATTGTCTTATCTTCCTGTTGAACCTACCCTTTCATCGTTATGAAATGTTTTTCTTTACCTCATTTTTACTTCTGAAACTCTGTTTTGTCTGATGTTAACATAGGCATACCACTACCAATTGGGTTAGTGTTTACATGATATTGGTGTGTCTTCTATCCTCTTTCAGCCTTTCTGTGTTGTTATACTGTATTTAAATCTGTATGTAAACATCATACAGTTGGGCCTTTTCTTTATCTAGCCTGTCGATCTTTGTCTTTTAGTTAGAATGTTTACTGCACTTACATTTAAAGTAATCGTGCACGTGGTTGATTCTGAGTCTACCATCTTGCCATTTGTTTTGTGTATCTCATTTTTATTCCTTTATTCTTCTTTCCCTGCTTCTGGAAAATAAAAAATTTTAATTCTGTTTTTCTCTCCTATTAGAGTTTTAGGAATATCTTTCTGTATTGTTCTTTTGGGCGTCACGTAAGAGATTACAGTATGCGCCCTTGATTGAAGATGGTGCGTTCTCCACCACACGATGAAGAAACTGAAAACACGAACCTCCCTGCCGCCCTTTCTGCGGCTGCTGTCACACGTTTCCTTCCACACGCGTGACCTGCGGGCACCGTCTGTGCTGCCTCACGTGGCGTGGGACAGTTGTGTGTCAGTGCTGTTCTCACTGAGTTCCTGCTCCCGTCAGGAATGACTCCCCTTTCCCTGAAGAGCTCGTTCTTGGTGTTTCTCTGTCCTGCATCTGTCGTGTGGCGGGCAGTGAGCTCACTTAGCTTCTGTGTGTCTGGAAGTAAACCCAGTTCTCCTTGTTCTGCTGAGGACAGAGCTCCACCAGGTCATATTGCTATCTCCTGGCTCCAAAGGGTTTTGATAGAAATTCAACTTTCGGCGGGGACAGTAGCTCACGCCTGTAATCCTAGCACTCTGGGAGGCCAAGGCGGGAGGATTGCTCAAGGTCAGGAGTTCAAAACCACCCTGAGCAAGGGCAAGACCCCATCTCTACTAAAAATAGGAATTAATTGGTCAACTAAAAATATATAGAAAAAATTAGCCGGGCATGGTGGCGCATGCCTGTAGTCCCAGCTACTTGGGAGGCTGAGGCAGGAGGATCGCTTGAGCCCAGGAGTTTGAGGTTGCTGTGAGCTAGGTTGATGCCACAGCACTGTAGCCTGGGCAACAGAGTGAGACTCTAACTGAAAAACACAAAAAAATTTTTCAACTTTTGTCATTACTGTTGCTTCTTTGAAGGAAACATGTCTTTTTTCCTCTGGTTTTCTGAAATATTTTTTATTTATTTTTGGTTTTCATGGGTCTGCATTATACCTAGATGTGATTTTCTTTTTATTTATTTTGTCTTGGAATATACAAAACTTCTCAGGTCTGGGAGTTAATATCCTTCATCAGTTTTGGAAAATTCTTATCCATTATGTTTTGAATATCATGTTTCCCCCATTTTCTCTCTTCTCCCTCTCTGGGACTCTGGTTGCACGCACGCACACGCACATGCAAAGGCACCGTTTGGCTGTGCCCTCCGTGTCTCTTATCCGTGTCTTGTCCTTTCTCCGTCTGTCTGTGTTCCAGGTCGGACGTTTCCTAAGAACGTGGCTTTGGGCTGGACTTACCAGTCTTCTGCTTGTCTCACAAAAAAACAGTGAGGTTTCTAACATCAAAAATGTCAGGATTTGTGACAGGGAAACACATGACTCAGGTGTGGGACTCCGAGGACGGAGGTGCTGTGCCGCTCGGAGCAGCTGACCGGCGCTGAGACCTCCATCTCACTGCAGACCATCAGGGGTTCTTCGCCTCTGACCCCACGACTTTCATTTCTGGCACTTCCCTTTAACTCTTTCATAGCTCCCGTCTGTCTCTGCTGAAGTTCCACGTCTGGCCACGCGCACCGTCTGCCATTTCCACGAGATTCTTCAACGTATTAATCATAATGATTTTTAAAAATAATCATTTTCAGTGAATTTTTAATTTCAGGTATTTTTCAGCTCTGGCATCCCATTTGGTAATTTTCTGTGGATGCCATTTCTCCGTGGGAATTCTCCGTCTCTTCGTGCGTGGGCTGCAGCGGCAGCTAGACTCAGCTTCACCTCGGCTTTCAGGGGCCTTGGGTCGCGGGCTTGCTGTGAGCCCCTTGGCGGAGCGCTGTCCCCCCCGGGTGGTAGGACGGACAGGGAGCTCGCCCTCTCTCCAGGACAGCCCCTCAGCTTCCTGAGCTGGCGCCAGGCGCTGCAGGTGGCCCCGACTTCCAGAAGGCTCGGGCCACGCGCCCGGACAGCCCCGTCCCTCCGCGTTCCGCAGAAGCTGGGTCCCGGGCCGCCGGTCACCGTGAGTGGGGGCCGCGACCACGGCCCACGGTTGCCTGTGCCCCGCTGTGCGGAGACTCTGAGACCCTCCCTTCCCTTCACCCTCTCCTCTGAATTCCCTCCAGATGTCTGGTCTGAGAGTGTCATCGTGGGCGTCTGCCGCCACCCGCTGCCCAACCCCCTCCAATGCCTGGCGTTCCTGTCCCTGCGTTCCTGGAGTTTAGACAGCCCGCAGGAGCGGCATCCGCAGGGGCACCTGGGGGCGCCCTCTCCCCACCCTTCTCTGCACAGCCCTGCCCCGCCTGGGTGGCGCCTGCCATCACGCGCGAAGGTGCTGACCTTGTCCCTCTGGAGTAGGGAGCTGTGGCACCCACTCCAGCCCCAGACCTGGGGGGGGCCACACCCAGACCTGGGGGGGGC
>VSMD01140370.1:0-51940 GCA_008750895.1 Mirza zaza | reverse complement strand
TTATTTATTTATTTATTTATTTATTTATTTATTTTTGGCAGAGATACAGTCTCACTATGTTGTTCAGGCTGATCACGCATAAAAAGTTGTTATTTTTTTAAAAAGTGACCTGGACTGACATGAGGCTACTTATGGTCTTTACTTTTCACACATATTCATTCAATAGATTTTGCTGTGGAAATATGAATGTATTTGATAACCTCAAATAATACTATATTGAGACCCTGCCTCAAATATTCCAGATGTAATACCATATATGGCTTATTCTATATTAAGATATATTTGGATTTCAAAAATCCAAAAAATTCTGAACTCTGAAAACATCTAGCCCCAGAGGTTTCAGATCAGGGACTATAAACCTAAAATACTATTAGTGCTAGTAATATAATTAGTAATGCATTTCTGTTATAGGGTAACTTTAACAGATATTTTCAGTTTAGCCTGAAACTCTAGCCGAGATTGAACAATTATAAGTATTTATTTACTAAGATTGGTATAATTATTTTTATATAATACTCTAATTGGATCCTTAAAATCTGTAAGATAGGAATTCTTATACACATTTTCTCAAAGAAAAAAATGAGCTTCAGTAAACAAGTTATTTGCAAGCAGCATAACCAAGGGTCAGATGCCAGGGCCCTGACATTTTTAAGGCCCCATGCAAGAGTATAAATGGAGGTCCCCAGCCCAATCCTCCACCGTCCCTTTCCTCCCACCCCTGTCAGGCCCCATCCTGCACCAGCCAGCCTGCTCTGGACCTAGGCAGTCCCAAGCAGTGTGCTTCCAGCTGCCT
Organism: Mirza zaza; assembly: GCA_008750895.1. Classification (NCBI taxonomy): domain Eukaryota; kingdom Metazoa; phylum Chordata; class Mammalia; order Primates; family Cheirogaleidae; genus Mirza; species Mirza zaza. The sequence goes on along the minus strand of VSMD01140370.1, from coordinate 51,147 downwards.
GCTCTGAGCAGGGCCTTCCAGAATCCTGAGAGCCTGGAGACAGGGGTTTCAGGTGGGCATGTGTTCTTGGGTGCTCAGACGTCTCTCTGTGAGGAGGGCTGTAGCTTTCAGAGGGTCAGAGTGAGCTCTTCAAAGTGGGGATCTAGACAAGGTTCCCAGACCCTGGGTCTGAGGATTGTAGGTCTAGTGTTCAAACTCAGGTTTGCCTGACCCAAATTCTCATGCTCTTTCTACTGTAATGTACTGTCAAGCAAAAATTAAAAAAAAAATACCGAAGGACTACAATATCGACTTAAAGACTGACGTTTGAAATTTTTGACATATTTTTTATTTGTATTTTTAAATTACAGAGTACCAACGAGCATATCTTGAGAACTTGTTTGGAGGTTCTAGCAGGAGAGCACACTACTTGTAAACCTTTGACTGAAGAACAGTCCTCCTCTATCAGGAAAGGTGTCCTCTTCAGGTGAGCATGCAGCTTTGGAAGGGACACACTTGGAAAGGTGAGGAAGGAAGGGGACACCCGCCCAGCCAGCCAGAATGGCGGAATCAACCCTGGCAATCAATAGGGTGACAGATAGCCAGATTGCCCTGGCATCCCAAACAGCATATCTTAAGGTACCATATATGGTACCAGCAAGACCAACTAGTTGTAAAGAACTCTAATCTAAATTTTTTAAAAATTATAAAAATTTTTAGATTGCTAAATTCCTCAGCTTGAGATTTAAATGCATTTAATGAGAACGTTTTGCATCAGGCAACCTGTTTAGAGATCAGCTCCTCTCTAAGAGGTGCGGTTCTAATGGGGCGAATTAACACTCTCCACCGAAGGGGAAAGAGGAGAGAAGTACATAGCACAGACTCTTTCCTCTGAAATTCAGGAGTCCCTTTTCTATTTACAAAGTATGCTTTAAAATGAAAAGAGTTGATTTTTTTGCACAGTCCTTGACAGTCTCTTTGTTTTGAGCATGTGTTATTGGGAAAGCACATAGACACAATTAAAAACTAGACGTATGGAAATCTCTGGTAATTTCGCTAGCATTGTCTCTTCCTGCTATTCACAGGAGGCACATTTCCCCTCTGTCTTCACCTCTTCGGGTAGGTTCTGCACGCGACCACGGGATGTGTTGGTGACGTAGGTCCTGTCTCCCAAGCAGGCAGAGTTCCTTGAAAGCAAGGGCTGCCAGGCAGTCCTCCTCTCCTGGGAGCCCCCACAGGCGCTGGTGCCCGGCTCCCTGCCCTGCCCAGAGCTACTCCCTCGCCTGGCGGAGACCGGGTGCCAGCTGGAAGCCCAGCGAGGCCTGGGACAGTGCCACCCGCGCAGGCTCTCGCTGAGATCACCGTCTGCCCAGGATATAAGCTTTAAATGGATGAGTCCACATTCCTGCACACACTCTCCCCAGGCCACTGGTTCATCTTCATCTTTCTGCTCTTTTTATTTCCTGAGTGAACAAAACGTGCGCCAGCAAAGGCGAGCTGCTTTCCCAATCAGCATGGCCATGCGAGGGACAACATCTGCCCCTCCTGACAGAGTTGTTGGCATCTTACCTCTATCGCTTTGGGCGGCACGCTTCCAACAAGGACTGTGTTCTAGTCCTTCCACATCAACAGGGCCCTAGAATGAGCAAAGAAGTTTTCTCTCCCTCCCTCCCAGGACTGCCAAGGGAGCTCTGTGTTTCTTCACCCAGCTGCCCCAACACTCCCTAAAAGGTCACCAGAGCAATAGGACAGGCTGCCGGTCATGGGTAATACTCGGAGAAAGATAATGTCACCTAGGGTCAGCAGGAACTTGGGGCAGAGGGCAGGAGCTTCTTCAATCTTGACAGCCTTTAGACCTTACCTTTTATCAAAGTGGGTTTATTTCCTCAGGGTTTTTTCCTCAAGGTTGGTCAATTAAACCTCAAACTTCAGTGAAGGGGGCGTTCATCCCATTTATAAGACAGCATTTAACTCAGTGCCCTGCACAAAGAATGAAAAGGTCTTGGCTGAAGCCACCCAAATGCTTATTGGATGCTGTTCATGTGTCTTCACATAAACTGTACACTTGCTGTCTTCTCTGCCTGGCCTCTGGAGGCTCCCCGAACCCCAAATCTCACCAAGTACCTAGCACAGCTGGCTCCTGCTCATTCATTAAATATCGTTTCCTGAGGGGTCATCCTTATTGCCTGACCTAAATAGGCTCCCCACCACTACCACCCCTCTCCACTGTCCTTTAACAGCACAGTTTTCTAATTATTTTATTTTATTTTTTTTGAGACACAGTCTCACTTTGTTGCTCAGGCGAGAGTGAGTGCCATGGTGTCAGCCTAGCTCACAGCAACCTCAAACTCCTGGGCTCAAGCAATCCTACTGCCTCAGCCTCCTTAGTAGCTGGGACTACAGGCATGCGTCACCATGCCCGGCTAATTTTTTGTATATATATTTTTTAGTTGGTCAATTAGTTTCTTTCTATTTTTAGTAGAGAGGAGGGGTCTCGCTCAGGCTGGTTTCGAACTCCTGACCTTGAGCGATCCACCCGCCTCGGCCTCCCAGAGTGCTAGGATTACAGGTGTGAGCCACCGCGCCCGGCCTGTAACTCTTTTATTATTATTATTTTTAAAAGACAAGTTCTCGCTATGTTCCCCGGGCCGGACTCGAACTCGTGGCCTTAAGCGATCCTCTTGCCTCAGCCTCCTGAGCAGCTGGGAAAACAGGTGTACCACCTTACCTGGCATCACAGTTTGATACATTTTAAAGGAATTGGAATTGGTGTGATGCAAACAGAAAGCAATTTATCCTCTCCTACCTCTGCCTCTTTGAATCTGCTGCCTTCATACGTTCTTCCCTGTCTCTAGCTGAAGGTCTCCCGCCAGTCCCCTAGCTGGCCCAGTCATGTCCAGGTCATAAACAAATACTCTGTTTTCTCCAGTGATTTTAATATTCAAACTCCAGACCTAAGTTAACCTTGCATTTCTCCCCTCTCCCAGCTCAGATCAGCTTCAGGCTTGGAAGCTGGTCAGGAAGGAGGCCTTCCCAGCTTCCTCCTCCCTCCACCTCCTCCCGTCTTTCCACCTGGGGGTTCAGCCCTTTGGGGCCGGGGCAGTGGACGGAGAAGGAGAAGGGAAGGTAGGTCTAACTTGTCAGACACCACTGTGATCTGGGGTCGGTGTCTCTGCACCTGGCAGGCACCCAAGCTTCCCAGGCCTGCTCTTTATGGGGTTTTCAGAGACCCAGCCCCCCATCATGGCGATGTTTTAGCCACGGCTGCTTCATCAGCCAAAGCCCATTCTTGTTGGCCCCTTAGGAATTTCCCCCGCTTTCCCGCTCTGCCACTGCACCCCAGAGGCACACCTCTTTTCCAGAGTCACCTCATTCCTCCTCCATAGCTCCTCCTTGTCAAGTCGTTTTCGAGATGACCCAATCTCTCCTTCCTCAGAGTCAATCCTTGCCCGGTCGACTCCAAAAGTGCTGACCATTCTCCACTCGGCCTCTCTCGTCTCTGCTGCCCCTGCCTCTGTCCGAGACGCCTCAGAAATCAGCCCCCCAAGTCCCCCACACTCCAGGAAGCACAGAGCAGTGCTCTCTCAGAGTGGTTCCCTGGGTTCACTAGGTTTGAGTGTGGGGACACATATGCCCTCCCTGCGGTGAGGGAACCACGCAGCACAGTGACAAGTCTCCTAAAGAGACCCTCCCTACCAGCACTTGAACCTCCAGGAACACTAAGCCTTCGCTTCAGGGCCCTGGAGGAAGATGATGGGTTCAGACTGGCAGAACCAGTTCCCAGGTCCCCTTTCTGCGAGTCCTGCAGAGGTAGTCCAGCACCTCGACTTGGAGCCCGAGGAACCCGACACCTACTGCTTTGTTCTTCGGTGCCTCAGCCGAAACTGAGACAGAAAGATCCTGTTACTCTTGTTTGCAATCAGTCTCTCCCGTAAGACATAAACTCCGGGAGGTAGGGACCTTGGCTGTTTTATTCACCAACGTATCAGAAGAGCCCAGCCGAACGCCTTCCATAAAGCTCTTGGTGGGTGCTTCATAAATAATTCTTGAAATAACAAATATACAATAGGATGAAGATGGTGATGACACAGTCACCGTTTTACTGAAAAGAAAAAAAAAAGATGAGGAGACTTTCATATTTATCCATAAAATATCAGATCTTGAAATCAGGTATCTTGTGATTCCTTCCCTTGAAAGAACCTCCTGAAAGACCCAATTCTAAATCTGAGAGCTGAAGTTTTCATTTAAAGCCCCACAATGCCTGGGGCACAGACAGCAAATGCTTACACAAGAGTTAACAGATTGGATGCTGGCTGATGATGCTAATATCAATTCTTTGTCTAGACATGCAATGCCGGTTCTGCTGACACATTCTCTCGGAGCGATTTTTGCAGGATGTGAAACTGGCCTCTGGGTCAGTGATATTTAGAAATAAACCTGGGCCTCTGCAGAGAAAACCCTTCAAAGTGCCTCTAACCCCCATGCCTGGCCCTTGATGAGTCTGATCAAGCTCCCTTTTATAGGGGCAGACTTGGAGAAACAGGGAGGCACCATTGCATTTCAATGAGGCTGACGCCAGGTTCTTCTCACTTGGCAAAAGAGTAGGGAGAGAGAAAGAAGCTGAAGAAGCAGATTCCCCCACACTCGTTCCATGACAAACAGACCAAGGGCACAGCGATGGCGGTGGATACAAGGGACTGCTAGAAAGATAGCCTTGCAAACTCCCTCCCCGTGCAAAAATGTCTTCTATCCATCAATAAGGCGCCGTGGGGCTGGAGGAGGTGGTTTCAAGTTCAGCTTCCAGCCCTGGGAAGAACAGGAAGCAGGGATGTGGAGACAGCCTTGCCTTACAAGTTTGTGCCTGCTCTGCACGTCCAGCCTCCTCACAGACAGGCCTCCTTCCCCAATTCCCTCCTGTACTCTTCAGCAGAGCTGATGACACAGAGAGGATTCCACATGCCAAGTCGGAGCCAAGGAAACTGGCTCTCATACCAATTTCCACTTAAAAATAAATCTTTAAAAGAATGGGAATTTTGATTGAATTTGAGGATCCTTCCAAACACAAATGTAACAGTTTTAACATTTTTGCAAAATTTAGACTTTAGAGAATGTCAACTCTGATGCCTCATACTTTACAAATAAAGACATTGAGGTTCTTGAGAGGTTAAAGTGACATGACCAAGGTCACACAGCTCTCACTGGAGCCTGCTTCTTCGAAACTTCCAACTTCCAGCATGCAGCCTTCTGTGGATATCCAAGTATTTCTTCACCTAGCTCAGATAAATATTGCAATCGCACTTTCAAAATGGATCAGATAACTTGATTTAAATGGTCTCCAGTTTTTATAACTCCACATGATTCTGTTTTTCTAGCAAATATGAAAGGAAGACAGTGTCCCCTCCTTCCAGAAATTTAACATCAGGATTACACAAGGAGCTTTGGCCTGAACATATAAACTGAAGTTTAATCCTAACTCTGCCCCTGACTCACCAGGACGCGCTGGGCTAGTCATGAAAGTGTCTCAGTTTCTTCATCTGCTCGGTGGGAAGAATAATGCTGATCTGTCACTTATTCATTTGTCACTTGTTTGCCTGTGTGGTAACTACTGAATAATTGCAGGGGGAAAAAAATCCTACGAAGAGTCTAAACTGAGACCACATAACTAAGGCATCAAAGTACAAAACTCAGAAGCTTTCTAATAATAATGACATACAGGGTTTTAGTTTGCCAAACAGATAGGTGACTGCTACTAGTCACAGTCAAGCATGTTTCCACAGAAAATATCTCATTATCATATTGTTTCAACATATCCGAGGTGTTGATGAAGCCTGCAGAATTGATGAGACAAAACTGAAATGGAAATTTGCCTCAAAGCTGCTGAGACTGAGTATATAGCATGTTCCTGAGGTTTTTATCTGCCAAATCTCTCTTCCCATCAGTAGAAGAAAATTAGGAACTGTTTTCTCATGACCAAGGAGTCTTTCTGTGGCCAGCAATCCTGCTCACCCCCAGTGTCAATTTTTGTGAAGACATCATAAGAAAAGAATTCCAGACAAAGGTAGGCAACTGCCATAAAAAGGAATCTGATGAATAAATTGAACCCAAATTCTGTTTTGTTTCTCACTGATAATATTCTGTGCCACATTTTCTTATACTGAGCTCACAGTGGGATTTATGTGAAGGGGATAAAAATGAATTTCATTCCTTTGTTTTAAAAAATGCCCACAAGATGGTTTTAAAGTCCTGGTAATGCCCTGTCGCCAACCGGCACAGGCTGTCTAGAATCCAGCAGCGTAAGTAATCACTTTGACAATTACCTAACGAATTACGTGGTTGGCAAAATCCACAAAGAAAAAGAGATGGTGTCTTATTTAATCAGTCTTTAACAGAACAACTTAAATAACCTGATAACAAGGGCTTACCAAATTATTTGTAACAGGGGGGAAAAAATTTCTTACAACAGATCTTGTTTTGAGACAGTGATGTCATTAGGCACTCGTTCGTTTAATGCCACACATAAAATTAGGAATAAAAACCATAGATTACTTACAGAAGATAGATATTTTAAAGTTATAATAATGTTGGAGTAATTACAAGCATAAGTGTCCCTACAGTTCTAAGGGCTCATTAAACTTCACTTCCGGCTATGCCTGACCACAGAATATAGGGCACTAAAGTTAGTTACATACAGTGGTAGAGACAGGACTTAGAGCTATCCATGCACTCCCCTACATTTCCCAGCTTCCTTTGCACTTAGTTGGGGGTCATGTGACCAGTTCTGACCAATGGACCCTGAGACATGGTAACCTGGGTCCCTTCCAGGCTGAGGCAGTTAAGAGCCAGTGTGCCTTGTTCATCTCTCTCTTCTCTTTCCTTCCCCTGCCTCAGCAACGTTGAAGGTCACATGTTCCAGATGGTGTAGTGCCACAGAGAAGAAAGCTACTGACTCACACTGAACTTTACATAAGTGAGAAGAAACCTTTGCTGTGTTAAGCTAATGAGGTTTCAGGAGTTGATGTCGCGGCACTAGGATTAATTACCCTGACAAACGTAAAGGCCCTGTGTTAATGTGTTTGTTGTGGCCTGAAACTTAATTAAGCTACTGATACTGGGCTTTTTAAAATACCATTAGAGGAAAAATAATATTTCCCTTTTTCTCTTTTTTTAAATTTTTTTCACTTTTTCTGGTCCTGTACATTCTAAAGCAGGGGTTCTCAAAGTGTGGTCCCCAAGACCATCTGGGGAATTTGTTAGACATGTCAATGCCTAGGTCCCACCTGAGGCCTGCTGAATCAGAAACTCTGGAAGTGGGTCCTAGCAATTTGTGTTTTAACAAGCCCTCCTGGTAACTCTGATAAACACTCAGGTTTGAGAACCACTGGTCTAAGGTAGCCTTTCCGCGAGCCAGCCTGAATGTGATCATTGTGCAGCTAATTTCTCCCTTGTATAGTCAGAAGACACCTTATGCTCAAATTCCTAGTCTTTTTATGTCCCTCTCTTTTTTTCAAATATTAGCTTTTACACATATTAGTACACATAGCCTTACTATAGCAGATTAGAGATGACTGCAAATTCTAAGTAACTGCCCCCACAGAAACATAGAGTCTATTTCTCTATCCCCTTGAATATAAGTTGGGCTTGTAACTGCTTTGACCAATAGAATATGGCAGAAGTGAAGTTGTGCCAGTTCCAATCTTAGCCTTTAAGAGGACTGGCATCTTCCACATTCTGCCTCTTGAAATGCAGCCACCACACTATGAAGAAGCCTAAGCAGCCATACGGAGAAGCATAGGAGGCCTCAAGGAAAATCAAGGCCTCTAGCTGATGGGCTGAGCTACCATCAATGGTATGATACATAAGTATGCCATGTTGGATGCCGTGGCCCAGGTGAACTCCAAGTTAGCTGCAGCCCCAGATCACCTCATGCAGAGCAGAAGAACCACCCAGCTGAACCCAGTTAGCTCAGGAGAATTAGGAGATATAATAAAATGGTTATTGTTTTAAACCACTAAATTTGAGGGGAAGAGGAAATACATGAAGCACTAAAGAATCAAAACATTTGTTTTCATTGTTTTTGAAAAATACTATCAAAATCAAATTTTAATCGGTTCCATTTACCCAAAATTCCTCTTTGGCTCAAACAGATTCTTATGGCTCCTAACAATGGTCTTTTCCTAATATTTCCCTTTCCTTTGGCTTAGATACATGTAACAACTATAAGCTATTTCTCTATCCTCAATTTTGGAAGCTTGTAATAGTTTCTCTACTAACGATCACATGGGTTTCCAATGGACATATGAGTCTTTTGTCTCCCACATGCATAAATGTTGAAGAGAAAGAAAGAAAGAAATGGAAGCAAGAAGTTCATGACCCCATCAGAGAATTTAAATAGAGTTTAGTGAAAGGAGGAGTCAGACTTTACAACCTAAATAAAAATTTTCCTTTCCACATTCACCCTTAAATGTAGTAGTCAAACAAGATACAGGACATGGGTACCAGAAAACATAAAGTTGCAAAGGCATCATTCTAGTTTTGAATGTCTTTTTGAAAAATAGACACTTGCAAAATGAAAGACAGACTAATGTTAAGTGGTCATAACTATTAACTGATGGCTAAAGACAGCTTAGGCAGGTTGACTTTTATAAATAGCTAACAGAATTTGGGAATCGATTATTTAAAGCTAAGAGTCAAAAGCTAAGCATTCAAAGTATAAGTATAGCCCAGGGGCTACAACTAGCAAAGGACCAATATGGAAAAGACCCCAAAACCAAAAAAAAAAAAAAAAAAATGGTACTGGGCAGTAAGTTTTAGAAGGTAAAGAGCATATCTTTATCTCTCTCTTTCTGGAATCCAGCAAAATGTTTGGTATAAAAGAGTACCCAGTATATGTTTGTGAGTGAATGAATGAATGAATGAATGAACAAATGTCATGGCAAAGGAATAAGCAAAAGAGGCCAAAATGGAGACAAAAGGGTGATAAGGAAGAGTTTCAAATATAAATACATACAGAAACAGGCATCACTAAAAGTTTCAAAGGTTTTGCTTTCTCAACTAAAAGTAATTGGGATATAAACCTTGGTCAGCACATGTAAATAGTATCAGCTAAACAGGCCCTTCAGCTTTGAGCTCCCTGAGGCAAGTCAGGCCTGGGAAGAGAAGAAACAAGACTTTCAGCACCTTAAAAGGCTCTAAAGAAAGGGAAGTTCTCACACTCCTTCTTGGCCAGTCCTTTGCCTCTTTAAAAGAATGGAATCAGTAGTCATGTTATAATAAGAGGAGTCATCTGGTATTAAGAGAAAGGCAATTCCATGTGTGCAGAAGCCTATGTCTACCTGGAATTTTTAACACATCAAAATTTTTGATGATTACTCTTAAATATTAAAATTTCCACCAAAAGTTATGAATTTTTACTTAAGACAATAGTCATATGTTAACAGTCATGGTTGGTATTTGCTGGCCATTAAGATACCTAATTACATTTTATTATTTCAATTTTTCTTATCATTTAATTTCATGTAAATATATTATTTAAGTCATCGTTCATTTTCTTGCTATAATGTTCAGAGGCCATCCTACCAAGTGTATGTATAAAAATAAACAGCCTCCCAAATGTCTGATTGCCTAGTTTTCATTATTTAGTAACATTTTCTGAAATACACATGAATATAAATACGGCAATAAATAAAAATCAAACAATAATATTTTAATAAGTCAAACTTGGAATCTTTCTGTTTTCCCACATCGTCTACACAAAGATTCCATAAACAGTTTAGGTTATATGTATTTGCCTTGTTTCACAATATATAAAATTATATTCTAATTTTGGACCTGTAAGGCAAAATTTTTTTTTTTACTAACTAGTCCAAATTCTCATTTCACAGATGGAAAAGTCTGAAGTCTATAGAGTTAAAGTCTATAGAGTTAGCTTCATTTAAGTATATGGTTATCAAAACACCATGGCTTAAAGGGGAAATTTATTTATTCAATAATCATGTATTCAGCTGGCAGCTGAGAACCAGGTACTCTACCTGCCCTGAGGGACAAAAGGATGAGGAAGTTGCACCCTGCCCTCAAGGCACTCAGTGTAGGGATAGGCCCACATGAAAAAACAAAATGCAAATCTGGTGCCCAGCTTCTAAAGTGGAGTCACCAACAAGAGAGGGAATTCAACTCAGGGTATTGGGTGGAAAGGATGTTGGAGAAGGCTTTACATAGAAGGAGATTTTAGCCATAGATTAAAAGTGAATACCTGTGGGACACTATCCCCTCCTCAAACAGTTTAAGTTAACCCAGCAAGCCCATTTCACTGATCCGATAAGAAGTAAAGACTGTTTATGTGAGAGTTACTGCTTATATAAGAAAGATCACGCGTGTGGTGGAGTCAGGTGGAGATGAAAGTTGAGTCACTGTTGTTACATTCTCTTGTAAATATTGTCTGTATATACCTTTAATTACTTCTTATCGAATTCATTGAATTGTATTATTTTCTTTTATAGCAATTTACTTTTGAGTTGTTACAATATCATTATGCTGGAGGTGGGGAAAGAAAGCCATTATCCCTTATTAAAATGCAGACATTATAACGTTGGCTGATATTCCCAAGAGTCTGATAAGTCAGTCTGAGGCACCCAAGTGTCAAACTTGAGAGTTTGTACTTAATCCATTGAATCATACTACCTGTTGGAAAAGGGCCTTCTTCTGGATGTCTGACTGGATAAGAGTAGGTAATAACACAATAACTAGCAAACAACACGAGCCAATTAGTACATGCCGGTGAAGGTATTTTGGATGTGCTTTATTTTGAAAGAAGAATGGTAAGTTGCCAAGTTTTACACAAGTCGTGTTTATTCCTGTGTTTGAACTGAATGATAACAAACATTTTTTGAGTAAATTTTTAAATCTTTTCCTCCTTCACCTCCACCATCTCTCTTCCCATAAGAGTACATTAAAAATATAACTGTCAAAAGTTCCCTTGGGGCTTCAGAAAAAGAAAATATATTCGATGACAAGTAAAAACAGGAAGTGCCAACATAGTAGAATTTAACATTCACAGGTTTCAAAGTCTGATAAGAACTTCAAATTCCCACACTCTGTCTGGAGAAAAATACCATCTCTTTGCTTAATCTGACTTTTATGCTGTGTCTGTAAAACACGAAATAAAGTGATCTGGCAATTTGATGCTCAGTTCAGTCAATGTAAACAATAAAAAGCGCACAATTCAAATTTCAAAACACTATGGTATAGCCATTTGGGATGTCTACATTGACCAAATTGACTAGATTGTTGCTAATTTATTTCCATTTGTTGTTTGTGGGCATTCTCCTAAGCCTGAGAATTTATGGGATGAATTTATAGCCACAAGAGATGACAAATCTTTAATTACTCAAATGTAATGGCCAACATTTGAATGTATATTCAAAAAGAAAAAAACTCAATTGTAAGCTGGCCTGATGCCAATGTCAAATACTCTTCTACATGTCCTCCTAACATTCGCACATGCAGTCCCTCCTCTCTGTCACTCTATGGCTGATACCACATGCCCACAGGTGATAGAGTCATAAGAGAATGGGGTTCATCCGACACAAACTAACATCTCCATAAATAACTCAAATTTTTTTCACAAACCATAAGGCTTCTTAGAAAAGCATGGAACAAAATCAGCAATAGCAGTTTTGAATTGGATTGTCAATAGCAAGACTATACGTAAAATAGAGACATAGACTTTAGTAAGACCAAACCTGTTTGAAAATATTGGTTAGGCAAACTGGGGAGTGCTGTGGGTGGGCATCTGTTTTTGCTTCTTCATGAAGATCAGTTTTACCTTCTCACCTGGGAATGAGTAAAGAGTAGTGCTCTTCCCTGTTCTGCATTTATCAAATCGCCTTTATCTGGACGAAAGGATGAACTTTCTGCTGGTGGCCACATAAACAGCCACTAATGGGGGGTGTCTATGTTGCTTATCATTGAGTGGAGAATGGATCTAATTGGAAAAGGCCAACCATATCTATGTATTGATGGAGGTTTAGGGATACTAGCTCTCCAAAATGGTCAAGGGAAGCCAGAAATTCAGACTTTTGTTGTAAATTCCTCTGATTTACTTTAATGTCAAGAGGCCAAATATATATACTTAATTTGGCTCATTGCCTATCAGTTTAAGGTGTCTTACATACATAGGAATTTTCACTCACCAAATCATTAATGCACATTTATCTGACCAATTTTTATATATTTGTGATTATCTATTAGTTTAATTCTACACAATTTTCTTAAGTCAACTGGCTACAGTCCCACTGTGTGTTAACTAAAGAGGATCCAGCTATGAATAAGTTAACATTTCTAACATCAAAGAGACACAGTCTAAGGGTGGATAAAAGTCAGAATATGTGGAGTGTGTTGTGATAGAGAAAAATATTCAGGATCAACAAGGGTGAATTTATGGGGGTAATTATGCCCAATGAGGTTGTAAGGATCAGGTAGCACAGGCCTTATATGCTATGTGATGTTGATACCAGCAGCCACCATCTGCTAAACACATATAATGCACCAAATGCTGTGCTTACACTACACACACATTACCCAATGTAACTCTCACACCAACCAAGGGAGGAACTACCACTTTGATCTCCATATTATAAGGGAGAAAATTGAAGCTTTGAGAAGTCAAGTAAACTGTCCAGTGCCCTGGCTATGTATAGCAGAGTCAGGGCTCACAGCAACTATCTGAGTCCAAAACCTGTGCTTTCAGCCACTATGAGACTGCTAAGGAATTGGGATTTCAGCCCATCAGTAACAAAAACAAATGAAGACTCTTACATTCACATTATCCTGTTCTGTTCTCACAAGATTCTGTGAGCTAAATAATGAAAAGTATGATTACTGTTTTATATGTGGAAAAATCAAGAAAGGTTAAACAATTTAAAGCAAGGGAAACAATGACCTCCTAGCACCCAAATGGCTCAGTCTGTAACCCAGGACTCACACTGGTTTTACATGGTTGGCAAATACTACTTTCCAAATACTTGGTGTGCTTTCAACAACCACACTGCTTCAAATTCAGAAATTCCAAGAGTGCATTCCCAATTAATTCCTCTTCCCAGTAGAACCCTAACTATTTCTAGCCAAGTATTTTTGAATTTGTGATGTCAATTCTAAGAAATCAAAATACCCACTGTGACAAGGAAGTGTACTGCCCTCAACTTCTTCCCCACAGCCAACCATATGTGCTGAACTACAAACACCATTTGAACGTCAATAATGAAATAATGTACACTGAGAATTTTCTTTTATGTACTAATAAACTTTAATAAGATTCCTTGTGTTTACCTATAATTTCTATAAAGCATTTAAGCCATCAAATTTCTAAGATCTAGCCATATGTTATTCATGTCTGATGAAAGTTTGCTCTCCACTGAGTTTCCTTGCAATAAAAATACTACTTAATACTACTTCTATCGTTCAAGTCAAAACTAATAATTAGAAGGCAATAACTTATTTGTAACAGTGATATAGCATACTTGGATCTAGAATATGACAACGATAGTTCTCTGCTCACAGAGGAAAATAGTTAGTTGCATAAATGGAACTATGTTCTGGTCACTTTTGTTTATCAGACAAGCCATAAAGCCCACCGTGCCGTCTTAATTCTTTCCAGAATGAAAAAAATATATAGTAGCTTTCTTTACAAAAAATGAAGATGATAGCAACCTCTTGTTGAACACTTATATATATATATATGGACCCTCTGAAGAAAATATAATGTCCCAACTTTTTCAGAGGAGGAAACTGAGACTCAGAGAAGTGAAAGAATTTTTCCAAGATCAGATAACTAGTAGATGGAGATTTAGGAATTGAACCCAGAAACATCTGGCTCCTAAGCCCATAGGACTCTAAGCCCTAAGACATTAAGAAGTCTTGGGCATTGGAGAGAAAAATAAAGGGAGAATGAAAGAAGCAAATGACTCAAAGAAGGTGGAAGTTTATCTGAGACCTTATATAAAAAGATCTTGAAGAATGAAGATCATTAAAATAAGTATTAAATGTGTATATGGCAAGACATAGAATAAAATGTAAAGATAAATTATAGGATGGGGATAATATTTGCAAAATGTATGATAGACAGCAAACCAGGAAAAGAGAGGGCACTTCCTGAAATTGATAAGAATCATCTACACGAGACTAACAGCTGACATCATACATACAGGTGGGAAACTGGAACGGGGCAAGGACACCTCCTCTTGCCACTCCTATTCACCATTGTACTACAAGTCCTAGTTAATGCAAAAAAATAAGAAGAGGAAATAAAGGGTAAACAAATTGGAAAGCGGGAAATAAAACTGTCTTTATTTCCAGATGGCATGAGAGTTGATATAGAAACTCCCAAAGAAACAACAACAAAGAAAACCTAAAACTAATAGGCAAGTCCAATTGCTTTTCTATATAAAAGCAATAGGGCGGGTATATACGTACATAATGAGTGAGATGTGCACCATCTGGGGGATGGTCATGCTGGAAACTCAGACTTGTGGGGGGAGGAGGGAGAGGGCATTTTTTGAAACCTTAAAATTTGTACCCCCATAATATGCCGAAATAAATAAATAAATAAAAGCAATGAACAATTGAAGTTTGAAACTTAAAAAAATAATACCATTTACAATAACACCAAAAGTATAAAATACTTATGTATATATACCAAATCTATATGTGGAAAATTATAAAACTCTGGTAAAAGAAAAAAAACCATCTAGATAAATGGAGAAATATTTTGTCTTCATGGATTGAAATACCCAATATTGTTAATATATCTATTTTTCTCAGGTTGGCCTATAGCTTCAATGCAATCCCAACTAAAATCTCAGCAAGGCTATTTCATAGATATTGAAAAATTGATTCTAAAGTGTACATGGAAAGGCAAAAGACCTAGAATTGCCAACACAATACTATTGAAGAACAAAGTTGGAGAACTCACACTATCCAATTGCAAGCCTTAATGTAAAGCTATAATGATCAAGACAATGTGGTATTGGCAAAATAACAGAAAATGGAACAGAATAAAGAGTGCAGAAATAGACTCATTTAAATATGATCATTTTAACTTTGATAAAGGAGCAAAGTGAAGTCAATGGGAAAAAGAATAGTCTTTTTATTTTAGCATATTCTGGGAGTACAAATGTTAAGGTTATGTATATTTCCCTTGCCTCCCCTCCCCCCTTGAGACAGAGCTTTAAGCGTATCCATCCCCCAGATGGTGTGCATCACACTCATTATGTATTTATATACCCATCCCCTCCTCCCCCCTCCCATCTGCCCAACGCCTGATAAATGTTATTCCTATATGTCCACTTAGGTGTTAATCAGTGAAACCAATTTGCTGGTGAGTACATGTGGTGCTTGTTTTTCCATTCTTGGGATACTTCAATTAGTAGACTGGGTTCCAGCTCTATCCAGGAAAATACAAGAGGTGCTATATCGCCGTAGTTTCTTATAGCTGAATAGTACTCCATGGTATACATATGCCACATTTTATTAATCCACTCATGTATTGAGGGGCTCTTGGGTTGTTTCCACATCTTTGCAATTGTGAATTGTGTTGCTATAAACATTTGAGTGCAGATGTCTTTTTTATAAAATGTCTTTTGTTCTTTTGCTTTCCACAGAGGTTGAACTAGTTTGCAGTCCCACCAATAGTATATGAGTGTTTCTATCTCTCTGCTTCCACACCAACATTTATGGTTTTGGGACTTTTTGATAAAGGCCATCTTTTTCATAAATGGTGCTAGAACAATTGGATGTCCTTATGCAAATAAAAAAACCTAAATTCAGATCTTATACTTTTAATAAAATTAACTCAAAATGGATCTCAGACTTAGATATAAAATGCAAAACTATAAAACTTCTAGAAGATCTCTGAGTGGATGAAGATAAATAAACAAATGAATGTCTTTTCTAGAAGAAAACAGGAAAACATGTGTGTTTTTGAGTTTAATGATGAATTTTATTTATACTACCAAAAGCACAACCCAGGAAAGGAGAAATTCACAAACTTGACTTTGTTAGAAATAAAGAATTTATGCCTGTGAAAGACACTAGAGAATAAAAAGATAAACCACATACTGGGAGAAAAAAATTACAAAATATGTATCTGATAAAGGATTTATACTCAAAATATACAAAAAAACCCAAAATCAAAAAGAGGAAGACAGACCAACTAAAACATGGGCAAAAGATATGAACAGACACATCATTAAAGATAATATATAAATGGAAAATATTAATAAATATATGAAAAGTTGCTCAACAATTTGTCTGTAAAGAATTACAAATTAAAACAAGATACCACTATACATCTATTATAATAGTTAAAATCTAATAACTGATTATACCAATGGCTAGCCAAGATGCAAAACAACAGGAACTTTCATTTGTTGCTGATGAGTACAACCACTTTGGAAGACATTTTGGCAGCTTTTTACAAAGTTAAACATGGTCTTAGCTTATGATCTGATAATCACACTTCTAGGTATTTACCTAACTGAAAACTTATGTCTACACAAAAATCTGCACATGAAATGTTTACAGAAGTTATGTTTATAATCACCAAAAACTGGAAGCAACTAAGAAATCCTTTAATAAGTGAATGGATAAGCAAATTGTGATATATCCATCCATATACTAAAGTATTATTCAGCAATAAAAAGACATGAGCTACAAAGCCATGAAGATATGTATTAATCTTGTGTTTACATTGCTAAGTGAAAGAAATCAGTCTGAAAAAACTACTTTATGATTCCAATTATATCACATTCTGTAAAAAGCAAAACTAGTCAGATGGTAAATAGATCAGTGGTAAGAGGAGAGGAGGAAGAAAAGGTTGAATAAGTGAAGCACTGGAGACATTTTAGGGCATTGAATCATACTATTCTATGTTACTGAAATGGCGGATACATGACACTGAGAATTTGCCCAAACCTACAGCCCTTTACAGCACAAAGAGTGAACCTTAAGGTATGAAAACATTGAAAACATAAGGAGATCAAGGGATCCCAGGATGGAATGAAGAATGTGACAAAACAATGTAGTTGTATTAAAAACACATGAAACAACTCCATTAAAATGAGTTGAGGGCAAAAGGTACTGACTTAAATAACTTTGGAAATGAGTGGAATCTGTAAAACTAAAGGCAAAAAACAAACAAACAAAAAAAAACAACTATTCTAAGTACTGAACCCTTATTGATTACATTATCGCCACTGGGAGAATGGCTTAACAATTCTGATACCATATACATAATAGAAAAATTAAGAAGCTGAATGACAGTTGAGAGAAGCCGGGCCTCTCATTGTTGAAGTGGGAGGTTGTAATGAGCAAGAGGAGGAGACTAGAAGGAGACAGGTGACAATGGATTAGAGTTGCAGACATCATATGAACTCATGTTTAGCATAATGTAGACACAGATGATCACATACAAAAAGAAATGTACTCATATATGTATATACACATACATTTCCTTGCTCTATCAGCTGAGAGGGCCTTGAAGCAACATGCATATCTAGTGTCCAGATGTTTTTTTTTTAAAATAAATTATCCAATAAAAGGGTAACTGATAACTATCAGTGATATTGGATAACTATCCAATAAAATCAGTAACTGATTCAACAACTGGGGCAGAAAATATACAAGATGAGCCTGGACCAACTTGTAGCATAGTCGCAGAAAGCAAGGAAGTTCTCAAAAAAGAGCACATGGGATATGTCAAAAGGGCACGGGAGACAACTAGAAGAGTTCCCAGTAATGGATAAATGGGAACATTTGGGCAACAGAGGAAATAAAGTAATATTAAATTATAACCCAAAATATAAAATGAACATCCCTGGGTCCATATTGACATAAATAAGTGATTAAATAAATACATACATAGGGGAGAAGAGACAAATCTCCATGGCAGAAGAATTGCAAGTAATTGACACACAAACTGCACCCTCAAAAGAGGTTGAGCATTACTCCTCACTCTTTGTTTGGGCTGCACATGATAACTTTCTTCCGGTACAGGAAGGGTGGTGGTGCGGGGAGAACAACTTCCAATAGGAGAAATGAACACCTCAGCCAAGTGATTAAGATCATCATCAACCATTATCACCATGATGATTAAGATCATTATGACCAATGCTAAGTCATGTTGATAGAATGTACCTTGGATTGATGCAATGAAAATAGCACTTTACCTCTCTGATCTTCCTCCTGAATACCTATAACCCCAGTCCAATCATGAGAAAAAAAAAATCCGACAAATCCCAATTTAGGGGCAGTCTACGAAATACCTGATAAGTGCTTCTCAAAACTGCCATGGCCATCACAAAAACAAGGAAAGTCTGAGAAACTGTCACAGCACGAAGGAGCCTAAAGACACAGGAAATGTAATGTGATCCCCTGGATGGTACCCTAGAATAGAAAAACAACATTAGAAAAATAAACTAAGGATATCTGAATAAACTGTGGGATTTAGTTAATAATAATGTATTATATTGGTCCATTAATTGTGATATACATATCGTACTAATACTAGATGTTAATAATAAGAGAAACTGAAGCTGGGCATGGCGGTTCGAGCCTGTAACCCCAGTGCTTTGAGAAGCCAAGGTGGGAGGATCACTTGAAGCCAAGAGTTTGAGACCAGCCTGGGCAACACAGAAAAAACCCCATCTCTACAGAAAATTAAAAAATTAGCCCAGTGTGCTCGTGCACACTTGTAGTTTCAGCCACTCAAGAAGCTGAGGTAGGAGGATCGCTTGAGCCCAGGAATTCAAGGCTGCAGTGAGCTATGATTGTACCACTGCACTGTAGCCCAGGCAATAGGGGGAGACCCTGTCTCAAATTAAATAAATAAATAAATAGCACTACAAATGGAAAAGTAAAAAAAAAAAAAAAAAAAAAAAAACTGAAAATAAGAATACACAAAGGCTACGAACAGGATATTCACCAGAGAGGAAATCCAAATGACCATAAAATTTAACAAATGAACAAACCAAAAGAAGACATTGACCTTATCTGTGGACAAAGAGAAATAAAAATTAAAACATGACACTGTTTTTTAACCATCAGTTTGGCCTACAATTAAAAGAGTAAAAATTTCCAGTGTTTACAAGGGTGCAGAAAAATGGACACTCTCCTACACTGCTGGCTGAAACATGATTGCTACAACTTTTGCAAAGTATGGGGCAATGTCTAATACAATAAGAAACAAATATACACCTTGACCTAGCAATTGTACTTTGGGCAATCTGTCTTCCAGCAATAAAAGCACAACAATGAAAAGATATATGTATTGTAAGATTGTAGTATTGTAAAACAACATTTTTTGTGGCAAAAAATTAGAAAAAACCTTAATGTCCATCAATATGGTAATGGTTAAATAAATTATGGTATGTACAGACTGTAGAACATTATACAGCTATTAAAAAGAGGGTGATATATTTCTATTAACCTGGAGAGATGCTATGATGTCATTTTAAGTGGTAAAAGAATATTGCAAAGTAATATATACAGTGTAATGGTATTTTTTAAAACCCTCTGTATGTAGGCTGGGCGTGGTGGATCATGCCTGTAATCCTAGCATTCTGGGAGGCCGAGACCAGCAGATTGTTTGAGCTCCGGAGTTCAAGACCAGCCTGAGCAAGAGTGAGACCCCTTCTCTACTAAAAAATAAGTAGAAAATTTAGTTGGTCATGGTGGCACATGCCTATAGTCCCAGCTTCTTGGGAGGCTGAGGCAGGAGGATCACCTGAACCCAGGAGTTTGAGGTTGCTGTGAGCTAGGCTGACACCACAGCACTGTAACCCAGGCCACAGAGTGAGACTCTGTCTCAAAAAACTAAAACAAATAAACAAAAAATCCATTTTTGTATGTGTTTCTATATTTAAATATTTTGGAAGCCTATACACCTGGATGTATGTGCCTCTATATTTAAATATTTTGGAAGCCTATAAACCTGGATGTTAATGTTATCATGGGAGAGCGGGATGCAGATATAAATTTAATCTCCATATTCCTTACACACACACACACTAAAACTGCAAGCATGATTGTCATATATTACATTTAGCTGTGGAGTGTTCAGGAAAAATGAGTGTCAGAGACGCAGCAACTGACTGACATGACCACCAGCAGCATCACTATAACACGGTGAAATGAGGAGATATTCTCCATAGGCCCACAGTAACCTACTTTCTACATCAAGAGAAAAAGCACCAAGTTGTTTATTTTTATCAGTGACCTACATGAGAGAAATGAGCCCAGGAAGTCTGTATTTGCTCCCATATGGGTAAGATTGCTAACTTCCTAAAAGTTGGGGAAAGTGTTCACATTGACTGGAATAATTCAGAAAATTAGCGTTTTTGAAAATAAAATGATGTCCCACGTATATAAGCACCAAATCACACCCAAGAGGACCCAAAACAATCAATTCACTTTAGGTGATGTCAGCTATCATGGGACATGTCTGAAACCAGAAGATCAGTCAGCAAGTCTAGCATGGTATAACGCATAGACACAAACCCAACGGGGTAAGTCTAGAAAGAAAAAGCCAGAAAAGAGAAAAGTTAGCAGAATATTTGAAAACTGCTCCGCTTCTTCTAGACTCAGCACAAACTTTCGTTCAGCAACACAAAGGAAAGATGGCATCTGAAGCTATTCAATCTAATCTTAGACATTTGGCTATAGTTACGATCGACAACTGTGACACAAAGCAGTGTCAACAAGTGTGTTTTGAAGGGAGGGAGGCAACTAGAAGTAAAGTTGTACAAGACAACGTTGAGAGTTTGCAATAGGGAAACAGCACATCTTTTTTTATTGATACATAATAATCGTACATATTTATGAAGTACATATGATAGTTTGATACACGCATAAGTGTAATTGAGATATCCATCACCTCAAACATTTGTCATTTCTTTGTGTTGAGACGGTTTCAAATCTTTTCTTCTAGCTATTTTGAAATATATAATAAATTATTATTTTTTTCTTTTCTTTTTTTATTTCAGCATATTATGGGGGTACAAATGTTAAGGTTACATACATTGCCCTTGTCTCCCCTCCCCCTCAAGTTATACTAAATTATTGATAACTAGAGTCACCCTACCTAACTGTATGTTTACACCCATTAACCAACCTGTCTTCATCTTCCCCTCCCCATTATCCTTCCCAAACTCTGATAACCACCATTCTACTCTCTCTCTCCATGAAATTCACCTTTTTAGCTCCCACATATGAGTAAGAAAGAACACGCAATAAGAAATAGATAATCTTAAATTTGGAAGACTACGAACTTAAAAAAGAAGAATCTTCATGGGCTAAAAGAACAGAAGGAAAACCACAGAAACTTTTCTAGCCAACTGGTTAGCACAGATCTTGCAAATAGAAGATGTCCCAGTTGTAGTAAACCTATAGAGTGAGAGTTTTATGGGCAAGCTTGAAGCACACCCACTGGACTTTATAATTAGTTCTCTAGACATGTGGACCAAAGATAAGATGCTAAAAGGAACAGGCACAAAGTAACCTACATACCAAATAAGGATATCGGTGCATTTCAGATTAGAGCTTTAGAGATATTAAGAAGATGACATGCAAGAGTCAGGCACCAGAGGTAGCAAAATTATAATGCTTTCTTTTATAACCATGCCTGTCACATGGGGGGTACATCTTAAATCCAAAGATCTCACGAAGGAACAGAAAATGTTTTTAAAAGTCTTCCTTATGCCCAAGGCATCTGCTGCAGCGAAAGAATAAATACACTGTGACCAGACAAAATAAAACTTGACATCATGAGATTTGCAAGTATGTCCACTCTGGTTTAAAGGACACCTTTGGTTCTTGTCATAGACCATTCTAAACAAACACCCCAAAAAAATATAAAATTTACCCTAGGAATTTTGTATCCCTCAATGAGTTAATTTTGAAAGAAAAGGATGTGAGAATGGGGCAGCAGAATGGAGTGTTGGAAGAAAAGTGAGGCACCTCAGGTTCTAGTCCTGGCTCTGCCCCGATTCACTGTGGTATCCTGGGGGGTGGGAGGGATGTCATTTTCTATAACGTAAAAGGGGTGATGCATCCCACTCCAACTCTTTATGTGCTAGAACTGAAATGTGTTTTGTTTTGATTTAAATGGAAATTTACTTGTGCTTATGGTTCTGAGTTTGAGCCACTTCCCCATATTTGCTTCTGAAAATAAGGCTATAATAAAATCTTAGCCGATTGTTTTCATTAGAAATTCCTGTAGTATTTTAAATTCTCACCTGGAACCATAATGGTCTAGGCCCATGATTTTTAAACTTGTTTGCAACACCCTTTGGTCAACAAGGCTTGTTATATAGAAGACTGATGTATAACACGGAAAAGGGGAGCTGCTTTGCTGAAGACAAGAGGGGCTGGGGCCTGGGGAGTGAGAGCTAGAAGGGGCAGAGTTCTGCTTGCTCGATTTGCCCACTGTGTTTCTCCAGGGGCCCCCAAGGCTGCTCCTGGAACCTCGACACTCCCTAGACTCAATATGAAAGTCAATGTTCTGTGTTTACCACGAACGTGGCGTACATCTCTGGCAGCAAAGGTTGAGGAACACAACTCTGTTCAAACTACTGCAAAACCTCTGTTTCTACAGTGGGGGAACCAATATCATTTGGTCTGCACTTTGGTGTCAACTAATCACAAACACAAATGCATGTAAAAGCACTGAAAAGTTACTATGTTCCCTAACCCCTCTTTGACTAAAACCGATTTCAGGAAGGGCCATACAATCTCAATTTTCCTTCTTAGAAACCGCTAAGATATGCATCACATCTTTGAAGAGTCACTTTACATCGGAGGTGAGAATGAATGAATAATGACTGTAATGATGAATACAGTGTTTCTCTGAAAATAAGACAGGGTCTTATATTTATTTTTCCTCAAGAAGACACTCTAGGGCTTATTTTCAGGAGATGTGTTATTTTTTTTTAAGTACGGTACAACAATCTACATTTATTCAAATATAGTTAAGTCATCTTCTTCTGGAACATCATCATAACTTTCCAAACTCTGAATTCCATCCTGAATTTCTTGCGACTCTATTTCCTTTAGAAGAATCATTGGCCCCAATCTCTCATGTTGAGCAATAGAGCTCTCATTACATGAGCAGGGCTGGCTTATTTATCAGAGATCCAGTGTGCACTGGGTCCAATCTGCACAGTGGAGCAGAAATGTTCTCTCTGGGCTCAGTAGGAGACTGCTTGCTGAAGCTTTTCCCCTATGCCCTGGTGTTTGTGGGGTTGGGAGAGGCCCACAGTGCTTAATAAAATGGCAGCTTTGCTTCTTCCCCCTGGGGACACACAATACCTAAAGTGGAGCGTCCTGCCCCTCACTTCACTGAGGAGACTTTTTCCTCAAAGTCTCAGCTTTCAGCACGCACAGGATGGCCCGGACTTGACAGGAGGAGCCGACCTTGTTGGTGGGGCTGCTGGCACCTTTCCAGTCACCTCTGGGATAGTAGCTGTCACGATGGGGCACATGAGAAGGGCTGCTCATCTTCTTTCCCGCTCTGTGACAAAATGCATGGATTGTGCAGATACACTGCGTAGCCACACCCATCACCAGGTCTTATTTTCTGGGTAGGGCTTATATTGCACAAATGCTTAGAAATCCTGCTAGGTCTTATTTTATGGGTAGGTCTTATTTTCAGGGAAACACGGTAATACATCAAGAATCCCAGCTTCAGCCCAATCTGTGCCTCCATTGGGATACAGCCATGTCTGGACCTTTAGGACAAGAGGGATTGCTCCACACACTCTCCACCTGAGGCCTATTTGCATGAGTTGATTAGCAGGAGGTTTATTTTGTGTGGGAGCAGGAAAGAGCTATATGGAAGCCAAAATATGGGGTAGCAAGGCCCGTGGATTTCTCTAAGCCATAGAGAGAGAGATGTGGTAGGCCAGTGGTTCCCTAAGGCACAGGAGGACATTTAAATAAGAAAGTCTTTCACTCAACTAGTATTTATGGAGTATTTATGGAGTGATTACTATACATTCCACACATTATTCTAAGCAGTGGGACTACAGCAGTGAAAAAGCCGCAGGTTTCTGCCTCTGGTAGGAAGGGAAATAGTCACCAAAGTCACAAATAATAGGTCATAAGGAGTGCTATGAAGGAAATAAAGCAATGCGGTAAATGGAGACAACTTTGGATAGGATAGAAAGGGAAGACCTCCCCAAGGAGGGACATTGGAGCTGACATGGAAGAATGAAAAACTGGGGTGAGAAGCAGAGCTTAAGTCATTAGATGGATTATGGTGGTTTGGGTGAGGGCTGGGGGAGAATTTGGCACAATCTTGGGAGAATAACTCAAGATGCTGACTAATGTTACCAAACATCAGCTGGAAGTTTTCTAACTCTTAAAACCTAGGTAAGACATCCTGGAGGCCTTAATTCCATAGCCTAGGGAGGACTAGATTCCAAGATTTCTCTTTTTTTCCCCAGGGTTTAGGATTTGATAATTGTCCTGTGTTTCTGCCATCTGTATCCTCACCTCCTACCTTTATGTATCCTTGTCAACCTTTTGCCTATTTTCTTTCTTTCAGTTTTAAAATGTGTGTGTGTGTTTACCTGGTACATTTATTCATAACAACACTAATGGCATTTTATGTAATGTCACATGGTTGGCGTGTTGATTTCAACAAAGCACAGTTAATTGTAAGAGATGCCTTACAATACCACACTCTGGATAAAAAAGCAAAGGTAATCAAGACAATGCCATTATAATTTATATTTTTTACAAACAGATTCACAGTATTTGAAATCATATAAACCTTTCTGCTTGTCAATGCCTTGTTACATTTTCTAAATGATTTCATGTTCCCATTGGAGGCCCTATCACCAAAGTCACATTGTTCTTAGTACATAGAATGTAGAAAAACTTCTCCAATGTCATTTTAAGCCCAATTATTTTCAAATGGATCCAAAAATGATACCAAGTTCTTTATTTCATGCACTCTTGTGCCAGTGCTGGTCACTCTTGTATCAAGGCCTTCATATTACTGAACAATTTCTTCCCAATAAAAGCAGTGATTTACGAGAGTTTCTCATGGGGAGCATGTCCTATTGTAACTCCTGCTTCATCTTATCTCGTGCAGTATCAGCCAGAGACCCAGGAACCAGGACATACAAGCTTCCTGTCACAGAATTCCCAGGAAGAGCATTTCTTACTCACCAGGTTCACAAAACAAAGCTGCTCAAGCCCAGCGTTCTCTGAATTTGTACCCACTTTAATGAAGATCTGAGGGCACAGCAAGACCATGACCAGACTCATATTCTATCTGTAATAACCATATTACAGACTCATAACCAGACTCATATTCTATCTGTAATCTCTATACATTTTTAATGAAAGCATATAAAACTATCTTGGAGAAGATTAAGAATGAATATGGGCAGTGTACTCTGTCTAGATTATATTTTACTTTTATCAAAAATATTTACCATATACCCTGTAATAGGCTAGAAACTCTAGGTGCCAAAGACAAAGAAGAGTACAAAATGAACATGGTCCCTACCATAAGGGAGCTCAAGGGTCTCACAGTCTGTGTTATATCATTCCAGCTGCAAGAGAAACTAACATATTTGACTTAGCCTGGGTCTCTGTAAGCCTTTTAAAGAAAAGATAATAAAAGGTCTAATTGGAAAAAAAAAAAAAAAAAAAGGCTCCATCAGTGGACCTATGTTCACAGCTTTTCAAGTGAAGTCTCATATTAGACGAGATAATCCATCTGGAAGGTGACTGTACATCATGTGGTGCAATGAAGGCACTGAAGGAGCATCGGTCAACCTGGCCCTTCCTTTGGTACACAGTTAAACCAAGTTTTACTGTCCTACATTGGGGTTTGGCGAGAGAATTAAGTGCTAATGCCCAAAAGCACCAATGGAGGGAATGAATGAATTTCTCTTCCATGCACCCAGAATGCTACTACCTATGCACCACTCTCAGGACATGAGAAAACCATTCACATCATTTTCGGTAAGGCTCGCTTCTCTCATGCGAACTTCAGCTAAAGTTGAGTAAGTTTGGAGAACAGTGTCATTTTCACCTTCTATTTTAAAAAGCGAGGTTAAATTGAGGGGAAAATCTAATTTGGTAAAGGCGCAAACCCTAGAACAACAATAAAAAAATAAAACAGAAGCCAAAAGGTCTCTAGAGAACTAAGGAAGCAAAGAGAAAAGTTAGACTCACTGAAGGTGAGTGCTCTAAGCAAAACATAGTTGTGCATAGCCCAAGGACAAGGGAACAGCAGTCAGACTAAAATCAAACACGGTGCAGTTAAAACCCAAACAAATGCCCCCATTCGCAGAAAGAGACAGACCAGAAAAGCTTAGAAAATATTGTGCTTCTCTGTACTCATCAAAGGGCCCCGAAGTATTTGAGATAAACCGCTAAATGCTCATATACCCTGCAATGTTCTAATCACATGAAGGGAATGGGGCATGCCACTAAAAATTTCAAGGCTGAGAAATGATCCAGATGAGAAAGGTTTATGTCCGAAGTTAATTTGAAATTCCAAAAAGTGCTTAAAATCATTTATTTTAATTACTCAGTGTCTCTTTCCCAGACAGGAAATTACCTAACTCAAGGACATAGAAACTCATCCTGGCCTTATTCACAGCTGACAAAGACACAACAAAAATTAAGTTATAGAGACTCAATAACACTTCTCAAATTAACACATAATTGCTTACATCCATATAGTTCAACTGCACGGACTACACATGCAATAATTCATAACACGCCTCTATCGTTACTAACAAGGGTTTATCACAAATAGACTTTAAGCAAATGATATAAAAATCAGATTTATATTTAATGCACTATTGTAAATTGCACCAATTGCCAGTGTTAACACTGGCGGCATTAGATGCCAAAAAAGCTTTTAAATTGCCTGGAAGGAGGATACTTTCCAAAAATGTTAGGAAAAAAATTTTTTAAAGGGAATTGGGAACAAAAACAGAGAGAGAGAGAGAGAGAGAAAATACTTTCCTCTGCAGAAAAATCATAAAGCACACTCTAAGGAAAACATAGGTCCTTTGACTTCTCAATCAAGGGCAGAAGAAAACAGGCTGCCCTCCCCTCCTCTCTCCTTTACAATTCATTAGTACAAGTAGGAGGTGTGGCTGGAATGAAGCCCTCCTGCTTTGGGGCACAGCAAGTGGCAACACTCAAGGATATTAGCTCATTTTCAGATGAATTTATAATTCACTTGTAAAATGAATATCTGTCTGAATTCTCAGGATAAAAAAGTAAAATAAAATGAACAACAACAAAAGTTGAATCCTGAGAGTATCTTGTGTCTTCACATGAGCAATTATTGAATTTCACAATTTTATAAAACTAATAATTTATATTGATGCATCTAATAATTTTCTCTGACCTCTCTCTACAATAAATTCAGGCAAAATTATCTTGGCTATGATTGCAAATTAGAATGTCTATTACACCCACCTTGACTTGTAATTCGACATTAGATAACAATGCTAAATTATTCCAACATATTTTAAAGTCCTAGGACATTGAACTGTTCTAATACCATTGCCAGTGAAGATTTAAATAGGCAACATACTTAGGCTCCTAACATTGACAAAAATCAATAAGCCTTCAAAACATGGAGGACCAACTCACTTTATCCCTTTTTCAGGTAATTAGAAATGGTAGAAGCCAGAGCTTAAGCTCTGGGTCCAATTGAGTTCAAAATCTGACTTCCTAATTTATAATTACATGACCTTACTTCTTTATACTTTAGTTTTCTCACCTATAAGAGGGAAATAACATCTTCTGCATAGTGCTGTTGTGGAGATTAAAAAGAGATGATTTACAAAGTGTTTTTGCACAGTTTGTGGTATACAGAGAGAAACAAATAATACCTATAATTATTGAGGAAAAATGAAGAATTTAGGGATGCCATAGTTTGAATACTCACAAATATAACAGTTTTAATATGATACCTGGTTTCAGGAAATACTTAAGATAGCCTACAAAACATATTTAAAATATAGGAAAGTCACTAAGTCAAAATGTAAACAATAAAAAGAAGGGGGAAAAAGATAAGGTCAAAAAAATGAAAATGTCAGAAAAGATGAGCTTTATCAGTTATATACAGTATATGAGTCCTAAGATAAAGCAGAACGATTACTTAGGAAAATAAATCAATAATCAACTGATACTCAAACAAGACATGAATTTTTCCAAAAGAGAGTAATAAATGGAATGAAAAACACTGAGAACACCCCTCCAGACCTCACCCTGTGCCTCTCTTTATCCAGCTGTTCATCTGTATCCTTCATAGTATCCTTTAGAATAAACTGGTAAACATAAAAAAAAGAAAACCAACAATAATATCCTTATAAAAGATAAATTTTATTGTATACTTCTCAATATAATTTCCCCACAAATTGCACCGATACTTTTCTTTTGCAAAATTAGAAATCCTACAGTGAGTAACCACAAGCACTTTTTGAATTTGAGAAATTATTACTATCACAGATTTTTGTGCTGAGTTTGCAAAAGAATCCCTAAAGGGAGCTTTCTTGCATGAAGCAGCAATCTCTAATAGTCATCGAACAAGCCAACCACCCTCTGTACCGATCCTTCTGGAAGAGGGTCTTCATGGAATAAGGAGAAAGCAGGCACTTTTTAAATAAATGGAAAACATTTCTGCAAGGAAAGCAAGACTTATACCGGAAATCAGAACTGTAAGAACTCTGTAGAATTTAAGCTTTAATACCTCCTCAGCCTTGTTAAACTCTGTTTTATCTTAGTAAGCAATGTCAAAGCTCTGCAAATCAAAGGGACAACAAATTGGAAAGATGGCATTCCACACCACCCCCAGTTTGGAAAGCAGGAAGGGGAAGAGTGGGGGGGGCGGAGGGAGAGGTCCCTGGAAGCAGATCCTGAAATAATCCTCTGGGCCAGGTAATTCCTGGCAAAGTCAAGCAGATGACTAAAAACAATGTATATCATTGTAATATGTAATATATCATAGAACGGGAAGAATGGTAATATCTGACTTTTATTGAGTGCTAACTGAGCACGTTAAGCTGAGCATATCATTTCAAGTTCACAATGATCTTAAGAGGGAAGTACTATTATCCTTATTCCCTTCTTGCAAACAGGAAGACAGACACCAAAGTGTTGATCACTTGCTAGCACTTCCATGGGGCCTGCAAATGGCAGCACCAGGATTCAAAGGCACTCAGGCAAACTCCAAAGCCCGCTCACAATGCCCCACATTAGATGAAAAATCCACTCACATATCCGTTCCAGTATCTCACTATCTGAGTTGGCTCTGAACTTTAAAGAGCTAACCTTTAGACGCCTGCTCCATCACTGAGAAAAATCACTGAAGTCACTGTAAATAAGAAGTTACAATTATTCATATCTACCCATGAAACATGACATTTATGGAGTTCATAATCACTGGCCTAGCAACCCAAGAGTTCACTCTTTTCAATTTAAGGGCACTTGAGATACCATTTAAAATGTTAAGCCAAAACCTGTCATCAACTTTAAAGAATACATCCCATGACTGTTTTGCTCTTAAAGACGGCAGAATCCTCCTAGTTAAATAACAGGCTCAGAATAATCCGCACAGAATCAGAGTCTGACATGGTAAAATATGGGCAGCTGTGATACACAAAAACCGTCCCCTTGGGTTAAGAAATCTTTGCTCTCACCAAGTGATCATATTTTGTTCTAAGAATGGGGACAGTCTGTTGAAAATTTAATGAAGGGGGAAAAGAAGACAACTATATAAGACTAGTCATTAAAGTCAATTGATGCCCTATTCCCACATCAAAGGACAGAGTAAACAAGGTGATAGGACACAAAAAACGATAGGAGATAACTTTACCGTTATCTTCAGTACACATTATTATGCATTAACAGCTGCTGTAATCCTCAGTTCTATAAAAAAAAAAAAGTCCATTGTTTTCTTACTGCTCCTACCAACTTATCTAACATTTATGCGGGAATAATGTTTAAAGTGTTTGTTGTCACTATTAAGAAATACAAGTCTGGACTACTATCAATTTGCTCATTAAGCAAATAACTGTGTATGACACTCATCCTATGAATGTAGCAGGTACTTCCTACAGGATAGAAATATAGAGAGGAAAATGGAACAAGGTAAGGTCCCTGCCTATAAAGGGTTTACATAGTTAGATGAAAAAATTTGGAAGTTATAATGAATTACAATTAAATCTGAGTCAACCAGATAGTTGGGTATGTGTTTCAAGCTATTTAAAATCAGAGAGTATTAAAAAGGAAGAAGAATAAAAATATTTAAAGATTGTAGATTAGGTCATTTAGAGGAAAAAAAAAAAATTAAAGGCCGGATATGGTGACTCACACCTGTAATCCTAGCACTCTGGAAGGCTGAGGCAGGAGGATTGCTTGAGCTCAGGGGTTCAAGACCAGCCTGAGCAAGAACAGGACCCGGTCTCTACTAAAAATAGAAAAATTTGCCAGACATCATGGTCCATGCCTAGAGTCCCAGCTACTATGGAGGCTGAGGCAGGAGGATGGTTTGAGCCTAGGAGTTTGAGGTTGTAGTGAATTATGATGACACCACAGCACTCTACCCAGGGCAATAGAATGAGACTCTGTCTCAAAAAAAAAAGAAAGAAAGAAAGAAAAGAAACCAATTAAGGTACAATTCAACTGCTTTAATAAATGTTTTGGGGAGTATTAACTAGCTGTATCTCAGACCCAGACATGGTGTGCACCTTTAGTCCCAGCTACCTGGAGGCTAACGTGGGTGGATCCCTTGAACCCAGGAATTTGAGGCTGCAATGAGCTATGATCAAGCCTGTAAATAGCCACTACATCCCAGCCTGAGCAACATAGTGAGATGCCCTCTCTACAAAGAGAGAGAGAGAGAAAGAGAGAGAGAGAGAGAAACAACAAAACAAAAATAAACCAAGCTCTATTTCTATAATAAAATTTAGGAAATGAAGAGAGCTTAGTTTGAGCAGACATAAGAACAACCTTGATGATCAGGATGATTAAATTTTGGAAAAAAATAAAATAAAATAAATTAAAAAACTAACTTTTCCAGATCTAAAATTCTGAAAAATCAATCAATCAATCAAAAAATATGGACTGTGTTATTGACAGAACCAACTGCAAAAATTGTTTATGGAAAGAAGAGGCAAGTGAATAAAACCTCATGCTTGTAACTCTGAGAAGAGAATAAGAAAAACAATATGGATGCCTTGAGCATTGTAGAGGGGAAGGGCATGCTTCTAATCCTTGCTTGGGTGAGGCAAAGACATAAAATGTAACCAAAATTTGTACCCTCATAATATCCTGGAATAAAAATAAAAATAAAGATTAAAAAGAAAAACAATAGGCAAAGCAGAGAGAAAAAACTTTAGGCAGACAACTTTAAGAAAAGACAGACCATTTTTTTTCTAATATGTCTGCAGACCTTAAATAAGATTTTTAAGGTACAGGTTTTCATTTCAAATCAGCTCTTAATTCTCCCATTGGGGAGTTAAACAATAGGTACGTGAGTCTAATAATTCAGAAAACATTTCTGTTGTATTGAATTTGCTGTTAAAACTATTTTGCAATCTGTGGGTGCATACCAACCTACAGGTGTCCCCAGGAAGAAGCCAAACTTTGAACAAACCACCAAGTGTTTTGCTAATCCACCAAGTAAACAATCCTCGAGTAGATAGCCCTTAGAGTTTACTTTTCCATCATGCTGAACTTCAGTTTGAAAAACAGCTGCTTAAAATAAAAACTTAAAACTCAGGCCAACAATGTAAAGGTGTCAGAAGCTTTATTTTTGAGTTCCATATCATTATTTTAGCCCTATCAATCAATAAGCCTTTAGGGAGGAAATTTTTTAATGGTTTAGTAGAAAATAGAGAACTGGCCTAGGCGTCAGAATAAATAATGATAAAGAACAATCACTTGGTTAACCTTTAGGCTTCCATGCCTCCTAACTTCATGGGGATGTGGTGAGAACATGCTAAAATAATGGCTATAAGTGTTTCTCAAAAAGCTATTCAAATTCAAGGAAATAGGTTTACAAGTTTAATACGTGTATCCTAAGAACTCTAAATGGCATGTTAATGAGAACAGAACATATCAAAGAGATAATTGATGCCATTTCTATAGGTCAATAAAATGATCACAGTAAAAATTATCATTCCATTAGTCCAACTGATTCACATGAAGCATGTATATAGAGCACCTACCATGTCCTGAGCATTTTAGGGATATATCTATCCTGAGCTCTGGGGATAGAAAAATTAATAAGAATGGTCCCTGCTATCTGGAGCTTACAGTTGTTCCCCTGACTATAAATGCATATTATCTGATAAATAACGAAAATGATCACACTGTCTGAGCTGGGCAGTTACTGCATTTGACCTCATATGTACAAGAACAACACTTGTCAAAGCAGACACAAAATAAAATAAAAATAGAAAATTGATGCTGCCATTTGAATATCCATTGAAAACCCACATAACAAATTCCACTTCCATAAATATGTAAGCTTACCTAACACCAATTCAAACAATTGAAACAATTCAGAACAAAACAGTTAATTCTTGCTTGGAGTTCTTGGATAATTACCTTATTTCTTCAATTGATAGGCACACATGAAGTTTGTGAGTCAACTGTCTACCCTTATTAAGGGAGCTCTTTCTTATTCTCTGGGATACACTGATGCAACAGAACCACCTCCAACTCCAGGTGGTTTTGATTTGAACAGCAGGTCTCAAACAAGCTGGACTTTACCTTAACTGGGATTTATCTAACTCAAATATTGCCAGTGCCATTTATTATTTTTATTAAAAAGAAAAAAAGATTCAGAATAAACTTGGACTATGCTTCGGAGGTTGGGAATTCACAAATCTAAGGAAGAAACTCTTGCTTCCAGAGTTAAATTATTTAAAAAAAGGCATAAAAAAAGTAAAGTAACTCAGCATTTCAAAATTGCCAAAGCTTAGGATGGGAAAGTTCTTTTTGTGTTATAAAGTTTAACTTAAGCAGTACTCTCTCAAGTTGACAGCAAAACTTTTCCTCTACTTCTGATAGGAACATAAGTTAGTGTTTTTCTGAAGCTAAAAAGGGTAGTTTCTCAAAACTTATATTTTTGCCTGTGTGATTTTTTTCCTAACCAAGTTGAAACTGACCAATGAGATTTTGAAAGAAGCCCATTGTTCAACAGTATCCTATAATCATAGAAGTGGCTCTCATTAATCACTGAAATAGCTTAAACCATTAGAAATTATGAGTAATACCATTTGAAGCCCTGCCAACCTAAAAGACACAATTTTGGAGTGGGAAGTGAAAATTAGAATGCTTAATTGCAGAAAGAAGAAAAGAAATATTCTGACTGAAAGAATAGACTAAATTCGGATTAAAATTATATTTATCTTTTTGTCACAATACCACAATGATTTGGTTCAACTGGGGGAGGGGGAGGGGGAGAAGAGGATGGAAGGATGAAAACATCTTGCTTAGTAATAGTCTCTTCTTTCTTTCCAAGGAGTGTCTCTGGGAATACTGCATCGACAGCCGGTCTCTCCCTGACCCAGCAAGCACACACACATTTTCCTATCCTGGAAATCTTTGCCTCTAAGAGAACTAATAACATGATCCCATTCCACTTACACTTCCATTGAACTTGCAAATGAAATTTGCAGACTAGGATGATCAATTGTATTTCTTGGCTTGATTCAACCTCAGAGCTTCACCTCCAAAACGCTGACTGTGTGAACTCACTGAAACTAATCTCAGCCTTTCTTTAAGCAAGTTCTGTCCTGATCCAGTTGCCTTTTTTTTTTTTTCTCATCAAAATGAATGCAAGCTCCAATACTGGGTGGAGTTAGTTCCTATGATTATTACAAACCACTTATCAACCAGAGTGAAACCATGAAAGGATTACATCCTGAAGACCGTCCTCTCTAATAGTTAGCAGCTAGGGACAACAACAACAACAAAAAAATAGTGATTATTAGCCTGTTCTGTGTCATGCTGTGTGCTAGATGGTAAGGATACAAATCAAATAATACCTAACTACTCCCCTAAGACCACATCATTTATTCAACAAATTCATGTGCCAAGTACCATTTTATATGCTGGGAATACAGCACTGAACACCTTATGCCCTTTTGAAGCTTACATTCCAGTGGGCATAGACAGGCAATTTTTTAAAAAATCAATTTTTAAAATATGGTCATTTAGATGGTGATAAAATTCTACGAAATAAAATTTATAATAAGCCGTGGAATGGGTAGAAAATGCCTGTAGTAGGAATAGAGTGATCAGGGCAAGTGTCACCACGTGGGTGATATTGAAGCCAAGTGAATATCACCTTTAATATGAAGGTAGAGGTGAGGGAGTAAGCCAAAGCAGCTCTCTGGAGAAACAGTAACCAAAGCACGAGGAAGAGGCAGTAAAAAATCCTTGGGACAGGAGTTTGCCTGGCTTGAGAGGACCAGCAAGGGGGCCAGGGTAGTAAGGAAGGAGAAAGTGGTAGGAGGGGAGGTCACAAATTAATAGGGAACCAGATCTTGCGAGGCCTTCCTAGACATTAAAGATGTTTGCCTTTAGTCAGAGTGAACTGGGGAGTCATTGGAGTTTTAAAGCAGAGGAGCAACTTGATTTAACTTTTAAGGGTTTTAGCATATGTATGTGTTTATCTGCTTTGATCAGTGAGGAGGCCGTCATGGTATTCCAGGTAAGAGAGGGTGGGGCGTGGACCAGGGCAGTAGCAGGGGAAGTGACAATACAGGTTCAGAGCTTGGATATATCATTTAGAGCTCTCTGATTGTATGCAACAGAAAACCACTCTACCTCCTATGGCCATACCACCTTGAATGTGCCCAATCTCATCTTATCTGGAAAGCTAAGCAGGGTTGGGCCTTGTTAGTACTTGGATGGGAGAAAATCACTCTACCAAAAAGAAAAATAAAGAGGAAAAACCCCCAAAATATTGGTGAATCTCATGAAATTAATGGGAAACATGGAAAACCAGACTTGGGAACAGGATAGGAATAAGGTCAGGAACTACAGATTACCGTCAGGGCAATATCCCTGATGCATGAGCTCCAACTGTTGCTTTTGACTTTGCACCATTCTGCTAAAGATTCAATTAACCAGAAAAGTCCAGCTTTTCAAGCTCAAGTCACATGTCCATTTCTTGGCCCATACCCAGCAGTAGAAGGTGACAATCAAGGGCTTCTCTAGTAGGCATCCAAGGCAGCTTGATTTACTGCCCCTGGTTCTCCAGGGCTGTACTCAACAGGAGAGAGATAACACCCCACAAGGAAACCTGGATGCTACCAGGAAGGAAGAATGGCTGCTAAGAAGCCAAGACTAGGAAGCTAGTTATGTCCACTATAAGCTATTTGCTATGCAGTGGATAAAGGCAGAACAATAAATGAAAGATATCTCAGAATAAAACCTGTTTCACAAATTGATGCATACTTTTTAGTAAAAAGGTATTGGTGGTGTGCAGTTGTCATTTTACCCTCTCTAGATATGAATATAATTCTAATACTTACCAGACTGCTATGGAGATTACATTGCTGTCAAGTGGTCACACTTACAAAGTATATTTAAACTGGTTCATATATGGATAACCTTGTGAATGTCTGACAATAAACAGCTAAATAAAAGTCCACACATATCATCTTAAATCATTCTTTTCACTCTCTCTAAATCAGTGGTCCCCAGCCTTTTTGGCACCAGGGACTGATTTTATGGAAGTAAATTTTTCCACGGATGGGGTGAGGGGAGGAAGGAGGAGCTCAAGTGGTGATGTTGAGTGATGGGGAGTGGCTGTAAATAATAAATACAGATGAAACTGTAAAATGAGAGTAAGGAATATAATGATACAGTCTTCACTCTATGTCCATGAGGATACCAAAAATCCGTGGATGCTCAAGTCGCTTATATAAAATGGGGTAGCATTTGCATATGTTGCATATACATATTTTCCCATATACTTTCAATCAGTGGACCCCAACATTTTTGGCACCAGAAACAATGGAAGACAGGGGAGGAGGGGCAGCTTAGGCAGTGATGGTTGCCTGCCTACCACTCACCTCCTGCTATGCGCCACCCCCAACCCTTTCCTAAGATTCATGGAAGACAGTTTTTCCACTGATGGGGTTGAGGGTTCAGGGGAGAGGCAGGGAGTTCTTCGGCCCGGTCCCTAACAGGCCACATGGTACCAGTCCATGGCCCGGGGTTTGGGGACTGCAGCTCTAGATAGTTTCTTTCTTTTCAACATGTGAAAATATGATATTCCTCTTGTAGTAACAGAATACGCAAACCCTACAGATCACATCTCCCAGATGAGCATTCAGACCTTCCGAACAAGCAGCTGCTTCTCTGATCTAGTCGATTTTGCCACGTAGGAATACAGATCCAAAGATGCCAGATCTTCCAATTTTTCAAAAGAAGCTGAGATTCCAGACTTTTTATGTGAAACCTCTGGATTTTAAATGCTGCAAACTTTGTGGATTGAGGTTGAACACTGCGCTGGAAACTTATTTATTTATTTTTTTTTAAGTTTTGAACACTATATAGGTCAAATAAAACACCTAAGCGTGACCTCTCTGGTCTCCATTCCACATTCCAAATACATTCAAGGTGTGATCAGACCTCAGTAGGGATGCCTAGATTTTGTTTACCTGTTTCCAATAATAACAACACAATCCTTTCTTCCCCTCCTGGGAACCAGAAGAATCACAAAGACATGTGATTTTCTGATAATTCCCTTCACACTCCAACTGCAGGCAAATTGATGAATGCTTTTAGAGCAATTTAAAAATGACATTTCCAGTGACGATACAGAAATGTCCTGGTATGCTGCTCCCTATAGAATGCCCGGAACTACAAGGGCAGCAGTGTGGGACTGGGTAGGGCGAGACCACCTTGCTGATCCCAGCAGCAGAGGAGCGACATGGGAACTCATCTGAAAGAGGCACTTAAGCAATGAAGTAACTGACTTCAAGAAAAAATCTTATGCTGAAACAGGACCTTCAGAAAAAAGCAACAATTGAAAAGCAGATCCTTCTTAATTCCCCAGCCCCAACCTTCTTCCCCAGCCAACCTTCCTAGTTTTTTTAGATGCACAGATTGGCTTCTTCAAGTCAACTGAGCACCACAAGTGCCAGGCTTTGTGTGTAAGACACAATGGATGAAAATATATGTGTGTGTGTGTGTGTGTGTGTGTGAGAATTTCTAAAAGCAATTGAGAAGAAATGTTTATGCAATGTGCTCAGAGAATTGGTTAGTCAGTAGAGATTTATGTAAATATTTTTAAAGATATTTATAAGTGACCTAATCCAGACAACTAGGCTTCCTTCTGCATTTTTTTTCCTGAGAACAGTGGAAGCTTTATTCCCAAACTCTATGTGAAAGCAACATATTTTTCCATCCCATGGTTAAGCATCTGTAGAATCATTTCCTTTCTACAATGTGAACTTGGCCCATGACTTATCCACTTGCTCCAGGTGAATGGCAAACCACTATCACGAGAGGGAACAATAGGGCACTGCCCTGAGAAAGAGCTTTTCATCCTCTCAAAACACTCACAAACCTTAACTGATTAATTGGTAGGTGAAGCTAGCCTTTTTTAAAAAACAAATAAGAAAACTAAAGTTGAAGACATTTCAAAGCTTTCTCTACAAAGGGATTCAGTGTCTGAGTCTGAATTAGAACTTGGACCTTCCTAACATTAGCAGTTCAGAGATTCAACTCATGTAAACATTTGAAAGGTCAGCTGTTCATCAAATACTTTTCCAACTACAGCAAACGTATCCTTATTAAGTTTCTTTTGCAAAAGTTCCAAGGTGCTGAACACTCATCCATTGCCACCAATAATTAACAATTCAAAACAACCTAAATACAGAGAATTTTTTGTTGGCGTTTTGAAACTTCAGACTATCTTAGGAATAGGGCATGTGGGAGTGGTCATGGGTAAAATGCAGGCTAGGAAAAAGGACATCAGGCAGAAAGATTTTTCCCAAGATTGGTTCTTCCTCATTTCAAACAGGTTTGCAGAAATAAGAAAATAGTTTGTCCTCTTCAAATAAAGACTTTGTGCTTCCTGGAAATGTGCAGAAAAGTAAAAACCAAGCAAAACAATGTTATTTTGCCTAATATTTAAGATTCAACAAAACTTGGAGTCATAAATAGACACTACAGTCATTCCTTATTCTATTCTGTTTACTTTGATTCAAACATATCTATCTGCCCAAAGTTTAGTGACTTCAAAAAAATTACCTGAACTCCATATTTACCGTGAGTTATTTTTCTCAGATTCTTTCTGCACACCCCACACAAAAAGTCACAAAGCTAATTTAAACAATACCATGTATTGTGGGACTTGAGAATTGTCGACCACCAGCTTGAAAAGGTTTCCCTGAGTCTCACACCCACACACTTTCTTATACTAGTTTCTACATGGCCATGTTTACCCTGACAGGGTTACATGATGAGCTATGTGGCACATCAGCAAAAGAGAGGACTCTAGTGAAAGCAGGATTTCAATCTCTATGTCAGACTCAAAATTAACTTGAAATAAATGGTAGACCCAAAGCTAAAATACTATTAAACTCCTATTTCTTGGTTTTTGTTCTTTTTTTTTTTTTTTGAGACAGAGTCTCACTGTGTCACCCCAGGTAGAGTGCAGTGGCATCATCATAGCTCACAGCAACCTCCAACTCCACAACTCCTGGGCTCGCGGGATCCTCCTGCCTCAGCCTCCCAAGTAGCTGGGACTATGCCACAGCACCTGGCTAATTTTTCTATTTTTAGTAGAGACGAAGTCTCGCTCTTGCTCAGGCTGATCTTGGACTCCTGAGCACAAGCTATCCTCTCGCCTTGGCCTCCCAGAGTGCTAGGATTACAGGTGTGAGCCACCACACCCAGCCACTATTAAACTTCTAGAAGAAAATTGTTATGACATTGGGTTAGGAAAAAATTTCCTATGCAAGACACAAAAAACACAAAAAAGAAAAAAAATGGATAAAATGAAGTTAATGAATCAGAATTTAAAATTTTTGTTCTCCAAAAGGCACAATTAAGAGAACAAAGCTCTTGCCACAGTAGCCATGGCTCTGCATTACCCCATGCCCATGGGACTCAACAAGGGCCTCCAGGTGACCAATAACATGAGGCACAGCCCCTGCAGCTTCAGTGGTGCCTCATCACGCACACAAATTTCCTGCAGCCACAAGGGAAGTGACTGCCAAGAAGCACTGAGCCCCCTCTGTGCATAACAAAACCTTTACAGAAAAAGAAATGAAAATGCAAACCATAGACTCTGAGAAAATATTTATAAGCCATGTATTTGACAAAAGGCTTATATCCAGGGTATTTTTTTTATATAAAAAACCATACATACAGCTCAGTAAGAAGATACATAATCCAGTTTGTTTTTTTTTTTTTAAATGAGCAAAAGATTTGAACAGGCAGTTGCAGAAGAAAATAGCAAATGGCCAATAGGCCCAGGAAAGATGCTCCACATCATTAGTCATCAAGAAAATGCAAATTAAAACTGCAACGAGTTACCGGTAAACATCTACTGGAATAGCTAGCTAAAGTTAAAAAGACCGACAGTATCAAGTGTCATCACGGATGGAAGCAAGCAGAACTCCAAAACATTACTGGGGGAATGCAACACGGTATAGCCACTTTGGAAAACAGCGTGGCAGGTCTGCCCCATAACCCAGCAAACCCACCTCTCCATATTGACCCAAGAGAAATGAAAGCATATTTGCACACAAAGAATTGCACATGGATATTCATAGCAGCATTATTGATAATCACCACAAACCAGAAACAACCCAAATGCCCATCAACTGGTAAATGGATAAACAAGTCAAGGTATATCTATTATATGAAATACTACTTATGAATAAGAATGAAAAAACTGATAAAAACAACAATACAGATACATCTCAGAAGCTTTATATTAAACAAAACAATCCAGAATGAAAAGACTACCATAGTATATGATCTATATGACATTCTGGAAAAGGACAAACTATAGTGACAAACTATAGTGACAAGGACAAACTATAGAGCACCTCACTGTGATTCTGTTTCCCCAGGTATATAATG
The DNA here is from genome assembly GCA_008750895.1 of Mirza zaza. NCBI lineage: Eukaryota > Metazoa > Chordata > Mammalia > Primates > Cheirogaleidae > Mirza > Mirza zaza. The sequence goes on along the minus strand of VSMD01140370.1, from coordinate 11,013 downwards.
GAGATAACAGCAGTGCCTGTCTCATGGGGTCATTCTGAGGATTCAATCAGCTAATACCTTAAAAGTGCTGACAACAGTGCCTAGCACAGGGCAGGGAACATTTTCATGTCGGAAAGCCACATTAATTTAGCTGTAATCAAATAAGGCCACATTCAAGAAACTTCAACTTGATATACTTAAAAATGGACATTATTTTGTAAAAATCTAACTACTATGTACTTAATGCTTTCAAAAAATGAAAACTTTGTTAGTTTTAAAGTTAAGTAATCCTTTAATGACTTTGTTGTGTCTGCTTTTTGTTGGAAAGCATTTGAATATTTGGATGCAGTGTGAAGGTCCATAGTTTCAGTTAATCCTCTAGATGGGTATCGGTCATTAGTGACCTTAAGGGCATCTTGATTTAGGTGAGGTAGGAGAATGTAGATTCACAGCAATAAGTGGTTGAAAGCAAGACAACATTTTTCAGGCATGTTGCCAAAGACATGGATATTCTACTGGATTTTTCCATATTTCAATTGGATCTTTCTTAGCATCGAACGATGACTTTAAAATGTCATTTGGTGAGACCTCAATCAATTCCATCTGTAGTTCTTTGGGTGCCTCGGTAATATCAACTAGGTGATGCTGAAATGACAATTTGAGTGTGATGTCATGATTCTCAAAGTCAGTGAACCTTTCATTATATTCTCCTATTAATAGGTCTATAACAGTTGCATATTCTTCAAATGATTTGCATATATAATCCTGCTCATCAGTGACCTTTGCTAACTGGAGAAAACGTTCATCCAAAATTTCCTTTTGAAGAAGTGTTTTGAAAAAAGATAGCTTTATTTAAAATGCTTGGATTTTTTGCCACATATCATACATCGACTTAATTTTACCTTACAAAGAAATATTCAAGGCATTTTGATTTGACATGATATCACACAGAAATGCTGCATTCCTACAGAAATCTTCTTTCAATAATTCACATTATTGATTGATTCTGTTCTTCATAAAATTTAACTGTTCTCACAGAGATAAAATTTTGGCTAACAATTGTCCCTGCAATAGCCAACACACTTTAAAATGCTATGACAAATCAACACTGAATACCTCATCATTCAACTTTAGCATGTTACAAAACTGATGATGCTGCGTTGCATTTGCACAAATAAAGTTAACGATACTTTTGTTGCAAAGCGTCATTTCAACCAGTAGCTTCGGCACAAAGATTTTGCTGATGCAAGACATAATGAAAAGAAATGAGAGCATATGGATCTATTAATACTTTTTTTTTAGATCTGTGCAATAAACCCTTCATGTCTTCCTGCTAAGTATGTACACCTTCTGTACACACACTCACTAAATTTACCAAATGCAGTCCAACTTCGTGACATTTATCTTGAAAGTTGTTGAAGATGTCTATTCCCTGTGTTCTATTATCAGCAGTGCCCAAAGCAAGTAACTCTCCCCAGCAAAGAAAATCTTCTGTTATGACCCAAATGAAGTATAAAACCTGTGCTGAATCAGTAGCATCAGTTGATTCATCCAAAGTGATTGAATAATATACCAGTATATTTTCTTTTTGAAGTATTGCATAAAGTTATTTGGTTAAGTTGAAGGATAATTGATGCTGCTGATCAGTTATGGTTCTTCAAAGAGGGAGTTGTTTGTACTTTGAAATGTTGTTTGGGTCTAAGCATCCTACACCGTTACGATGCATTCTTTCACAATTTCTCCATCACCGAATGGCTTCCCTTTTTTTCCCCCAAGTATATAAGCTACTTTACAAGTTGCTTCAGTGGCATTATTTCCAGGTCTTATTGCTGCTTGGAAGAATTGTCTTTGCTTCTGCTTTTCATCTTTTAATTTCTGCAATACAACCTTTTGCACCTCTCCCTCTAATTTAAAATATTTGTGGTCCTTATGAGTGTTATGATGCTGATGAGCATTGAATTTCTTTAATGTTGATATTGCGGCATCACAAAGCAAGCAAATCATCTTATCTTTAGCAGAAACAAGCTAATATTGCAGTTCCCAACCCTCATTTAAAAATCTGTTTCCTTCCTTTAGCATTCTCTTGGTCTTCTTTGACATGATGGACTGTTGAGCAGACAGAATTAAAAAATACTGTGGAGCTATGTAACTATTCACAAATTCCACTTCAAGCAGAAACACCTTTTGTCAAAGCTGATAACAGACTGGTGTACTCGACCCCGGTAAACTCTTGCCAACCACCCTCGTGCTTGTGCCGTGGCCGCGCCAGTCAGGCGGGAGAAGTTGGAACTGAATCGTGAGCATAGCAGCGGTAATTTTGTCCTTATGGCTTTACTTATGTTCTAATTGTGCCAGTCAATCTAGGAGGATTATTTTGTTGAAACTTATTTTGTTTTTTGGTATGTTAAATACCTTCATTCTTAAAACAAAATAAAAATATAAAAGATGAAAAACTTCATTAACAAAAATAAAAGGATTTGTTCTGTAAAATTTGGATTCAGTCAAAGGCCACACTTAAGGACCCAGAAGGCCACAGGTTCCCCACCCCTGGCCCTAGCACATGAAAAATCACCTTGCCTTTATTACTATGTATATGTGTGGTGCTAAAACCACAAAGAGGTGTAAGAAAGGATTTGTTCTTGTCGTTTGTTTCAATAAGCTGATAGCTGGGTGAAGAGACAGAGGAAAAATTAATAACATGCCACGAGGGACACAAAGAGAGAAATGTTTAAGTACTATGAGAGCACCAGCATGTGAGCAATTCATGGTAGCAGTGAGGGGAGCTTGACAAAGGACTCTGCAAAAAAAACAACCAAGTTTTGGAGGAACAAAGGGAATTCCTTAGACAGAGAAGAATACAAGCAATAGTAATGATCATGCACTAAATATCTTCTAAATGCTATACACTGCGCTATATCTTACACAAGCCATTTCTCTTGTAATTGTTGCAATAACCCTGTAAGACAGGTACTATAATACCCATTTTTACACCTGAGAAAACTGAGCAGAGACTATGAATCACTTGCCTGAGGTCACAAGCCTTAAACTAGAATCCAAACTCAGACTTTCTGACTCTGAAACTTGAGCAAGAAAACAACATAGCAAAGCATGTGGTGAGTTTTGGGAAAGCGTAAAGAGCTTAATGGGATCAGAACACAGATCAAGCTAGAAAGATGAGTGTTTGAGGGTCCTGCGATCAGCTACCATAGCTCAGACAGGGAACTCTATTACACTACTCCCAGGCAGGAAGCTTCTTATGGCCTGCTGCTTTAATAGATTTTATTCATTAAACACAGTCTTCCTTTGCCAGATCATGGTATCAGTGATAGAAGTTTCTTAAAATGTGGATCAATGATCACATGTATAAGAAGCCCTGAGAAATACGTAGAAATACAGATTTTCAAGGTAACACACAAGCCAATGGAATCAGAACCTCTTGATCTGGGCCCTGAACTTGCCACTCTAACAAATTCCCCAGGTTTTTCTCACCAATACAAAATTTCGAGAGCCCCAGGGAGTTGCAGGTTTACTCAGAACCCTGCTTGTCAGGACGCCAAGAGCTGAGCTCTCAAACTCCGATGTGCATACAGATTACCTGGGAATCCTTTCAATGATTAGATTCTGATTCAGTGGTTTGGGGGCATGTGGGGACTGAATTCTGCCAAGTGGTGTAGACATCGCTGGTCCACAGACCACACCAGGAGTCGCAGAGTTGGAGAATATCCCAACCAGATTTCTTCTCCCTTTCTACCATCCCTCCTGCTCTTGTGTTTACCTCCTGACTACTTCTCCTTGCCCAGATTTACTGCACCTTAAAACCACCTTCTATTTATTTACTGTCTAAAAATTTTGTACCTTTGCCCAGAGACGATGATCAAACTGTCTATATTTTCATATGCTCGTTGTTGAAAAATAGTACCTTTTTAAAAAATGTTTCTTGGATGTCTGGAGCTGCTCACTAAAATTCTAGAAGGGCCTAAGAGGTCAGGCTAGTGGTATATAGAAGAGACTGATGATGACATAAGGTGTGAAAAATCAACCTTCCCTTCTGGTGCAATGCATATGGTCAGCCATGGTTCTATGAACAGCTTCTTCAACACACTCTTTTAAATAATATAATGAAATCAACAGAGCTGCCGTCTCTGGAGTCACCCAGGATTGACTAAGGAGGATTCTCAGTCAAAATGAATCTCCTTATTTAGAATTTAAGGAACCTGAGCTCTCTGGTCTCCTGTGCAGACATGCTCTGGAAGCCTCTCCCTGCTGGCAATCCTGCAGGGAAGGAGCGGTGTGCAACCTGCTGCCAAGGCTTCGGCTCCCTGGCACCAGGCAATGGCAAAAGCCACACCAGCTGAAAGGCGTCTTTTGCACTCTGGGTGAGAATGGCTGCTTTAGAAAATGGCCTTAAGTTCCTAATGGCATTAAGTTCCCGATGCTTTTTTTCCTCTATGCTATCATATTTTCAAAGCACTAATCCTTGCAAAGGTGCCAGCCCCCCTTTGTATTTTTGCAGTGCCTTTCCTAACGTGTGTTCATTAACCTGGACTCATTCTTGGCTTTGCAATTCGTACGGTTATTTTATCTCTGTGGTTAAAACTCTTCTGTTTGTTGTTCCCACTTACTTCAGTTGAATTAAATAGGCACTTTTTAAAAGGGGCTGCATTACTCATTCTCTATAAAATGGACAGTCTTGCGTGCCAAGGGTTACCTAGAGACAAGAGTCATATTTCATTTGGTGCATTTTAGGTGAAGGAAATATACTTTGGCCTGAAATTCCATATCTTTGCCCTGAAGTCTTAATTCTAAGACTAACAGGAAACTACCAATCAGATTTCTAGCATGTTGTTAAGAAACATGCTGTCAGTGAAAAGATAAATCTATATTTTGAAAACTGGAATTAAGACTCTCTTTGGTATTTAATAAGTCCTTCTAGATGGGGTCAACCATTTATGGCTTATGGGAGAAGCCAAGAAGGATTCTAATCAAATTTGAGAAATACACACCGGCCCCAAATTAACAAGGTTGGAGTTACAATTTTTCGACTTTATTATGGTTCGAAAAAGATACGCATTCAGTTGAAAGGGGTATGCTACTTTCTGAAGATGCTGGGCAGTATCCGTGAGCCACAGCTTCCAGTGATCACGAAGGTAAACAACCAATACTCTACACTACAGTGTGTTCTGTTGCCGGATGATTTTGCCCAACCATAGGCCAATGTATTCTGAGCATGCTTAAGGTAGGCTAGGCTAAGCTATGACGTTTGGCAGGTTTGGTATATTAAATGCATTTTTGACTTGCAATATGTTCAACTTACAATGAGCTTATTGGGATGTAACCCTATTGTAAGTCAAGAAGCATCTGCAAATACAGTTCAATTTTCTCCCTTTTCTGTTTACTTCCTTTTTCTGCTTCTCTCCTTTTCTGCTTCCCTCCTCCCCCCTCACCACAGTTACTCATTCATTTAATAATTTTTCTTGAATACCAACTATGCGTCACACACTGTTAGGCTCTCTATATAACTTTATATATAACTGTAAGTCAAATACAGTCCCTGCTCTCATAAAAATTTATCCTCCCAATGGAGTATATAGGAGTAAGCAATCATAATATAATATGTTCCATTCTTGGTTTTAAGTGGTTGCCAACCAATCCCTGTGTGATTTGATGTTTACCGTCATCCAGCAAATCCAGTAGGTTTGGATTTACAAGGCTGGCTATTTCTGACCATGTCGTCATGTCAGACACAAGTGTGGGTGACCTGGGGACCCAGTACTTGTGACTGGCATCTGAAGTGGAGGGCAGTCTTGTGGGATTGAACCCCTAACCTGTGGAATCTGCACTAACTCTGAGTAGTTAGTGTCAGAATTGAATTGAATCGTTCATACCCAGTTGTGTCCAAAGAGGGTTGGGGAATTTCTTGGTGTGGAAAACCCACAGTTGGTGTCAGAAGTGCTATGAGTAGAGAAGCAGTTTAGACCCAAATAAAATTTCTCCCTGAATTGATTTTCAGAATTGGAGACATTTAGGCTGCACTCATCCAATTGTGCTTAGGAGCTGCTGAGTGACTACCTACCTCTCTGACTGTCTCCCGAAGACCAAGTGCCATCAAGTTTTTAACCATCTCCTTCCCTAACTACCTAGGAGGCCCCCTTGTCCTCATCTTGCAACCTCCCAGGACAGTCTTAGTAACCTTCCCACCTGGAGAATGCTCTTTCTTCCCAGATGTCCCTCCTTCTCTGTCCTGGCCAGATTCTGTGTACCTCAGCTAGAAGAAAAAGAACAGGAGACTAAAGTTACATGAATGTATGGAAATCACCCAGGGATAATCTCTTCAACTCAGGGAAAACCATGATCTTTGACAACCCTTCCAGCTAATTCACCCTGAGCCTTTCTCTGAATAGCCCCACTTGTTTGAGAGATAATTTATATATATAATAGTCAGATTACTGTAACTATGACTTGCATATTAAAATCTTACTTTATCAGAGAATTACCTTTATTGATTAGGTTTTAAACTACATTTCCTACTTCTCAGAAAGATTTGAGATAACTTGAACAAAAGGCCACACATACAATTAAACCATGAAATCACACATACACAAAAAACACCCACAAGGGTAGAATGAGAAAGAGAATGATAAAACCTAACAATAAAACTTCTAGAACCAGTCACCTTCCCCACTGTCATTTGAAGAAATCTAGCCTGACAGACCATCTACAACCTTGAACAGTATTTATTTGGTGTTGTAGACGTCATCCTCACCCCCTAATATATTGTGAGTTCTTTAGGAACTAGAGATGTATCTTAGTCAACCTTTTTATCTGAAGGGCCTTGGCAAAGTGCTAGACAGAGACTGGATTTTCAATAACAGTTTGTTGAATTCACTCTGAATTTCTAAATTCCCATTCTATTTCTTTTAAGAGCTGTGCTTGATTTTTTTTTTCTTTTTTAGCATTTTAACATGTAATTTAAATATACTAAAATAGAATCATTTTAAAACACAGTTTTATATGGTTTTCTTTTCTACAATGTTAAGAACTTAATTTATAAAAAATTAAGATGTGACTCTTTCCCAAGCAATTAGTGTTTTTAAAGCTTGGGGAAACTACCCTCCCTCTTCTGTATCATCTGTCAAGTTTGCAGCCCCAGAATACCCTCAAATAAGTCCTCCACCCACTAGACAACCTTGCAACTTAGGTGTGAGAGAACATGACCTTCAAGCCAGCATCATGCTACCTTCCCACCACTCTTACCTCTTCTCAGACGGGGATGTTAGCCCTGCGCCTGCTCAGAAATATTACATGAATATCTAACACTTTGAATCCAGAAGATTGCCAATCCCTTTTAGAAGGCAACTGATCACTCTCAAACAGCATTTTTAAAGTTCACCACAAACAATTTATCTTACAGCCTCCTAGCCTCATCGAAATTTTCTAAAAAGACTCCAGGTTACAAAGGAAAAGATCTTAATGTCTTTCGTTATTCAGTTTGTCTTTTGAAAATGTAAAATCTATATCAGGGTAAAAGCTGATTGCGTTTATTATTTATTTATTATTTCCCAATTCAAATATCACTAATAACATCTGTATTTTGCCAAGCATGTTATAAAATGTTCTAAATCCTAATCTTTGATAATTTGGCTAATCTTTAGCACATCTTAAAATATTTCTGCCCTCCAAATTTCAACAGAAATATTTTTTATTAAAAAATAATTATTGATTTTGTGTCCATCGTTGACAGAGAATTTCTGTAACAGGGATCTTTGTCCATACTATTCACTCATATTCTCCTAAGCACCTAAACCAGCGCCTGGCACAAAATAGGTACTAATTAAAGGTATTTGCTAAATAAATAGCAATATTCTTCTCCTCTTGCCCCATCATTATTTCCTTATCTTCACTGCAAAAAGAGCAGCCTCTCATTAAGCCTTCTATTCATAATTAATAACTATGAAATGTCCAATTTCCTTAACACATTAACTGCCATGTGAGTTGTATTTAACTCACCGTAGCTTTGAGTCCAGGGCCTCGTGAAGCATGTATAACTCACAGGTCTCTTCACCTTGGGAGCTGCAAGATTATTTTTCAAGTTGCATATAACTCATGCACACAAAACAATAAAAAATAAAAAATTTTTCATTAAATTAGAAAGGATCATTTTGGTGTCAAAGTTTTTATTCTATTTTCATAATAAAACATCGTGGCTCCAAGGAAAAAAATGTTTTTCCCAGTGTGGCAATCAATGTGTTAAGTACTAAGTTTCACAGTTGATACCTCTGACATTTCACTTTGACACTTCTTGTTTTGTTTTATCTTTTTTTTATTTTAGCATAGTACAGGGGTACAACTGTTTAGGTTACGTATATGGCCTTTGTCCCACTCGAGTCACAGCACCCCCAGATGGTGCACACCACCCTCATTAGGTGTGAATATACCCATTCCCTCCTCCTCCTCCTCCCTATTTTCATTGTGAAGGTACATCTTCATTCTTTCAAATGCATGTCTTGGCTTGTGGTTACCTTTCAATTTTTATTTGGAGCGATCTTTGTGAAACCATAGATAAGTAAAAATTCACGTTATTTTCGAATATGAGTTCTGTCATGGAGCCAATGCAGCGCAGACAGCTTGAAATATCAATGAAGTGTTTGGGAAGGATGTGGCTGATGAATGCACAGTATGCCGTTGGTTTGAGAAGTTCTGTTCTGGTGATTTTAATCTTGAAAATGAGCTACATGAGTGACCTGAGACAAAGGTGGATAATGATGAGCTGAAAGCTGTAGTGGAAGCAAATCCATCTCAACCTACGTGTGAATTAGCAGCATGGTTTGACGTTACTATTCCAACAATATTGGACCATTGGAAACAAATGGGCAAGGCAAAGAAGCTGGATAAATGGATTCAGCATGAATTAAACAAACATCAGAGGAGAAATTGTCTGGAAGCTTGCCTTTCTTTGCTGTCACAACATAAAGGCAAACCATTTCTACACAATATCTTTATGTGTGATGAAAAATTGATTCTTTTTGACAACTGCAAGCATTTGGCACAATGGTTGAATAAAGATGAAGTGCCGAAACAGAGTCCAAAACCAAATATTCACTCAAAAAAGCTAATGGTGTGTGTTTGGTGGTCCAGTGCTGACATCACCCACTACAGCTTCATGAAACCTGGTCAATTGATTACAGCAGATGTCTACTGCAACCACTTAGATGAAATGATGAGGATGCTTGTGGTTAAGCAGCAGAGATTGGTCAATAGAGACAGGCCAATCCTCTTGTAAGACAATGTTTGACCACATATCACATAAACAACACTGCTCAAACTAAAGAAGCTGAACTTGGAAACTCTGTCATCCACCATACTCACCAGACCTTGCACCAATTGACTACCACTTCTTCTAGGCTTTGGACCACTTCTTGCAAGGAAAAATATTCAGTTCTCAACAAGTCATGGAAAATACCTTTCACGATTTCATCACCACTTACTCTCCAGGTTTCTTCTGTGTCGATAGCTTAGGTGCATACTTTGGTTAATTGTACTGCTTCTTGTTTGAGATATCATAAACTACCCTTTTAATTGAAAATCGGACATATTTAATGACCTAATAGATTGGCAGTTTCTTAAGGAAATCTTACTCATTTTTGTAAAATAATGCAACAAAACACAGAAAATTTTCAAATGTGAGCAACAGTGTGTAAGCAGCCAAGGAACAGCTGCATTCTGAGGTTCATCCCGTTATTCAGTCTAGCTTGTACCTGTCTTCAACTGCATTTGGTATAAGCAACTAAATGAGAAGATAATTTGGAGAAGGTTTAAACTGGAGGCCAAAAGATCACTGGAAGTTAAAGCTTATGAAATTGAAGGAATTTAGACAATTCAGTCAAAAGAAAGAAAGAAAGAAAGAAAGAAAGAAAGAAAGAACAAGAAAACCAAAAAGAACAAATTGCCAAAAACGAAACTGGTTAGACAAGAGGTTTGGCAGAAAACAGCTGACGGTGGTGCAGGTGGTGGGAGAAAGGGGGAGATAGGCAGCTGGGAACTGATGTCCAAAGGACTTGGTGAACTCCACTCCACGTGGCAGAGAACATTAAAATGTGTAAGCAAGCAGGCAGTGGTTTCACGACTCCAGGCAAGCCAGTAATAATTATAATAAGAGCAGCTTACACTTACCGAGCACTTTCTACATATTTTAATGTTGTTACTTCATTTAATTCTTATAATTCTGTTAGGTAAATACTATTACAGTCAGCCCTCCATATCCACAGGTTCCATATCCATGGATTCAACCAGCCTCAGATCAAAAATATTCAGAAAAAAAAATTTCAAACATCACAATAAAAAATAATAGAATTAAAAACAATACAGTGTAGCAACTATTTACATCACATTTATATTGTGTTAAGTATTATAAGTAATCTGGAGATGGTTTAAAGTTTATGGGATGTGCATAGGTTATATATAAATATTGCACCATTTTATATAAGGGATGTGAGCATGTATCTCAGGGGGTCCTGGAACCAATCCCCTGTGGTTACTGAGGGATGACTGTATTTCCTTGTTTTACAGATGAAGAAACTAAGATAAGAAAGATGAAGAAAGTAAGAAGAAGAAACTGTGGAGTGGCTAGGTCACTGGCCCAAGCTCACCCAGTTAGAATGTAACCAAGTCAGCTTCCAACCCACGCAGTTTTAGTCTAGAGCTGCACCACTGGCCACACGAGACACCACCCCATTTACTGTAGGACCAGTCGGTGCTGGAGAGAGATTCCAGAGAGCAGACCAAATGCGAGAGGGGTTAAGTCCCAGGCAGTGAGTCAGGGCGCTGGAGTAGTGGGCTAAGACTCAAAATGGGCTGCAGAGCCAGTGAAGCACTGGAATTTTAGGCTGATGAACTGAAGCAGAAGGCAGCATGCTAGGGGAAGGAAGGAGAGTCTCCCACGGAGAGGTACCCTGGCACTGCCACCTGCTGCACTAAATACAACCCGTATTTGGTAGCATTCATGCCAACTGCAGAAGAATAAGACTAAGGCCATCG